>BSBK01008901.1:0-113182 GCA_027943335.1 Chamaecyparis obtusa | reverse complement strand
GGTGAATCAGTTATCGAGTGTCCCCACTTCAAAATGTATAATCCAAAACAATTCTACTACTTTTGCAGGTCGGTAAACATATAATACTTTCACTATCTGTGTATTTACCGATTGACAATCTAAACTCTGTAATAATTATCAATTAAATCTAACATGTAATATGAAAAGTATGATCACAAAAAATTATCACAATCAAGACATAACATGAGAGATTCAATGTGGAAACCCTATAAATGGAAAAACCACCTGGGACTGGCAGCCCAATATTGTTCACTCTTCTAAAGTGAGGTCGATGAAGACCCAACCCTATTGAAGGTATACAAACATACTGTTAGGTGTGACCTTGTTAGAGGATTTTAGACCAGAAATTATCATCCAACTAGCAGTCACTCTGGGGTTGATAGGATAACAATGTTCACTCTATGAATGAAACATCAAAAGACTTTCATAGTCCACTTTGATAGGAGATTTAACTATGTATAATGGTTAAATATGTAACAGTAGGTGATATGCCTAAATAAAACTTTAATTTGCAATTTACAGATCAATGTTCAGCTCATTAAATATTTCTAACCAATATAACACTTTAAATTCAAGACTGTATCAACTTACTTTCCATCGATAATAACTCTCTATAGCTTAGTAACTATTCTGCAGCTCGGTTCTTATTAACCAGTATGATTAGAAAAAAATTCTCCACATGATTATTCTACAGTTTCTTCTTCTTCTGGAATATTTTTCATAATGAAACCAATGTCTCTTATAGAGATGAATAAATTGTTTTCCTTTCCTCCATTAGATTTCGCCACTTAATCATATTCATAGATTTTGCTGCTTTAGGCTCCCTCGGCTGATGTGTCAGTAACACATTTCAATCTACTCCATTAGATCCCTTTTTATTTATGTTAGCTGTCGATCTTCATAAGAAACCTTATCTATTACCTCGATTTCATACACTTTACAGCTCATCACTTTATCGACTAAACTGATCATTTAATTCCTTTCTATTTTTCTCGGTTAAAAAAGAAATGTGTCGGTGAACACAAGCTCGATTAATACTATGCTCGGTATACACTACACTTCATCAGTGTATACTAAAATGCTTTATTTACTGACAACATTGTTTTGTGTCTCTCAACTCTATTCTTCATCATAGATGAATGCAACATAATAAAGTCAATTCCATCAAGTCATAGACTCGTCAACAAGTTACTCAGTGTATTTCTTATCCTCATCTGTCATATACATCTTCCTTATGTAGATATTTATGTTCTTCATCTCTTTCACCTTCCTTCAGATGTGTCAGTATAGTAACTTACAAGATATGTACTGTCAAGCTAGTTGACATCAATGACAACATAGTACTGATTTAATCATCTTGTATTATCTAATCATCAACTCCTCAATAATCTTCAATTACATATTTTTCATTCTAATTCTAAATTAGTTGTAGTTCATCAATCTCTCCCTTTGGAATTGATGGCAACTCAAGTAACATGAAATGTACCATACACATACCAAACATGTCTTCTACAACTCTATGATCAAATGATGTGTAGTGTAAGGTCTCCCTAGCTTAGTATGTTTAATCACTATGTTAGTAAAACAACATTATAAAATACAACTTTGTCATTCTGTAGATATAACCTTTTTAGTTCTCAAGTTCCTTTCAGATCATCTCTCCCTTAGATAGTTCTCATCGGTGCAAATCTCCTTTTCTTTTCATATTATTTATCTCTCCCTTTGAAAAAAATGCCAAAGAAACAAATAAATAATCATCTCTATAGTAGCTAAGTAACTATCTAGTGTCCAATACTTCCTATGTATCTGAGTATACTGATATCCCAAATTGTTTTAGTTCTACAAACTTAATCACAACCTTGAAAAAATTCAAAGTGTGAACTATGCTGCATCAACATGAATGATCTTCTGATAAGATTAGGCTGATGCAACATTTAGATCACATTAGTGACCAATAGACAGGGGACGAACCCCAAGTCTAGTCCTCAAATATTCAAAAGTGTCCTTCAATAGAGGCTTTGTAAAAATGTTTGCAAGTTTTTATTTAGATGTAACAAATTCTAACTTTACTTGCTTCTCTTGCACTTTTTCTCTTAAGTAGTGATACTTAATTGATATATGCTTTGTCTTTGAGTGCATCAAAAGATTCTTTGAAATACTAATTGCACATGTGTTGTCACAGTATATGATCACCGAGTCAGTGATTACCTCATTCATTCCTTCCAACACTTGTTTGATATATGAAATGTTTGAACAATTATTAGTAGTAGCAACATACTCTCCTTTAGCTATAGACTGAGAAATACAAGCCTACTTTTTACTTGTCTAGGTTACAAGTCTTTCACCAAAGAAAAATGCTCCTTCGGTGGTACTTTTTCTATCATCCACATTTCCAGCCCAATCAGCATCGGGGTGAACTTTCAGCTCAAACTTACCTTCCTTAGGATACCATAGTCCATAATCCTCTATCTTTTTCAGATATCTTAAGATTATTTTAGTAGCAATCATGTGTGATTCTCTAGGATTAGCAGAATATCTAGCAACAATTCCCACAACATTTGTTATATCTAGTCTACTGTGAACTACATACATGAGCTTACCAATCATGGATTGGTAAAGTGTATGGTTTACCTCTATAGTTTCATCTTCCTTTGTCAATTTACTTTGAGTAGCCATCAGTGTTCCCACAGGTTTAGCATCTTCCATGCCAAATGTCTTCAAGACTTCCTTTATGTACTTGGAGTATGTGATGAATATCCCATCACTTTGTTGTATCACTTGTAATTTGAGAAAGAACTTAATCTCTCCAAACATAGATATTTAAAACTAATTCCTCATGTCATCCACAAAAGATTTAGATACATGATCTTGACCTCCAAAAATAATATCATCAACAAAAATTTCAGCAATAATAATAGTTTCATTAGTATCACCTTTCATGTAAAAATTATTGTTCTCACTGGTTCTTACAAATCTGATACTTAACAAGTAAGTATGAAGTCTTTCATACCATGCTCTTGGTGCTTGATTCAAACCATATAAAGCTTTGTGTATTCTACATACCATGTTTTTATTTTTTGGATCAATGAATCCTTCAGGTTGTTCTATGTAGAGCTCTTCTTCAAGTATACCATTCAGAAATGCTGATTTCACATCCATTTGATAAACCTTAAATTTCTTGTGTGTAGCATATGCAAGTAGCATTCTAACTCCTTCCAATCTAGCAACAGGTGCAAATATTTCACCATAGTCAATGCCTTCTTCCTGTGCATATCCCTTGCATACCAATCTCACTTTATTTCTTGTCACTTCACCATTTTCATTTATTTTATTTCTGAATTTCCATTTAGTACCGATAACATTCTTATCTTTAGGTCGGGGCACTAAGGACCAAGTTTTATTTTTCTCTATTTTTTCTATTTCCTCCTTCATTGCATTCACCCATTCTTCATTTTCTAATGAAACTTTCACATTCTTTGGTTCAAATTCACAAACTAAGCATGTACCTTATCTTGTTTTGCTTCTAGTCTGCATTTTAGCTTGTCTGTTTCCAATAATTTGTGTCTCAGGATGATGTCTTCTGAAAAAATTAGCTAGTACTTGATTTCTTCTTTCTTGTTCATCCTATTCAGGTTCATTTACTTGCTCCATAGCACCATTTTTTTCATCGGTTTCCCTTTCCTGTTCCTTGAGGTTATTTTCCTGTTGACCAATTATCATAGGTTGCGACTTCGGTAGATAGTCAGAAAGTTCAATGTAAGTGAATCTACCATAGTCTTCCAGTTCCTTTCTTTCTTCTATGTACTTTTCATCAAACTCATCAACATGAACAATAGTAGTTTCAATCATCTTATTTGTGACCTTATTCAGACATTTGTATGCTTTACTTTTAGTAGAATATCCTAAGAATACTCTTTCATCACCTTTAGAATCAAATTTTCCATTTCTCTCATGTTTTAGAATAAAACATTTGCTTCCAAAAATTCTAAAATAAGTTACAGTAGGTTTGTGTCCAAACCATAGCTTATAAGGTGTCTAGTTGGTGTCCTTCTTTAGCTGTACTTAGTTAAGCACATATATAGCTATTCTAATAGCTTCCCTCCAATATGTCTGAGCAACATTCTTTTGTAGCATTAGTGTTCTAGCAAAGTCAATGATTGACCTATTCCTTCTTTCAGCAATCCCATTCTGCTGAGGTGTTCTTGGTCCAGAGACTTATCTTTTAATGCTATTCTCATTATAGAAATTAGTAAATTCATCAGTGATAAATTCACCTCCTCTATTAGATCTTAAGCATTTGATTTCTTCTCTAGTCTCTTTTTATACCTTAGCCTTATACCATTTAAACAACTTAAAAACTTCAGATTTCTCTTTTAGAAACATAAAATTCATTAGTCTAGTGTAGTCATCAACAAAAAGAATAAAGTATCTATCACCATAATAGCTCTGAGTTCTCATAAGACCACATAGGTTGGTATGAACCAATTCAAGTATCTTCTTTGTTGAGTAGTCTTTGCTTTTAAAACTAGACTTAGTCATCTTACCTTTCTGACATTCATGACACATAGCATGATCCAGTTTTGACAAGTTAGGCAATCCTCTAACTCTTTTCTTCCTACTAAACTTGACCATGTTATCAAAATTCACATGACATAACCTCTTATGCCACAACCATGCATCTTCATATTTCATTAATAAACAAGAAGATTGATCAATATCAAGATAAAATAGATTACATCTGGATTGTGTACCAGTTCCAACAAGTCTTCGTCCATCATCATAGATTCTTACCTTTCTACTCTCAAAATCAATTTGGTGACCTGAGTTGTTCATCTGTGCCACACTTATCAAATTGTAGTTCAGTCCATCTACCTAGTATACATTCTCACATTTTATTCTATCATTAATCATCAGTGAACCTTTACCTCTCACCATACAAGGTGCATCATTTCGCATTCTAATAGATCCACCATCATATTCATCAATTAGATCAAATTTTTCTATATCACCAGTCATATGATGTGTGCAGCCACTGTCTATGATCCATGTATCATTTTTTCTTACTTTAGAGATTAGTGTTTTCTACTCATGTTTCTCTTCTTCCTCTAAAACATCCTTCATAGCAACAAATACTACTTCTACATCATCATCAGTGTCAGAGTCAGATTCAAATTCTTTGGCTATGTAGCATACCTTTTTCCTTTTTTCATAGCTATCTCGGTTGTCTCTATTGTTGTGTCGGTAGCCTCTATTCACTCTTCTCCCATAGCTTCCTTTGGATCAGTCTTTGGATCTATGATCATCTTTCTTATTCAGACATCTAGCAGTGATGTGGCCAACTTCTTTACAATTAAAACAAGCTAGAGGTAACTTGCCTCTATATCTTCCCTTACCTTTGAGAAATCTTCTAGCCATAAGAGCTTCAAGCTCATCAAGTTCATCATCAGTATTACTGTCACTGTCATTATTCTTATCATTCTTGCTACTAGACTTACCAATCTTCAAAGAGGACATCAAAGTAGATTCAACAGAAGGTACAACACTATTGTCAAAGTTATTCAATTCAAAGGTTGTAAGCTTACCGATCAAAGTGTCAAGGGTGAGGTTGGATGTAGCTCTTGTTTTATGAATTACAAAGATCCTGATTGCACACACTGGTAGCAAAGTTATGAGAATCTTGCTTATCACTATTTCATCATCAATAGCTCTGCAAAATGCTCTAATAGCATGTACTACCTCTTTTAGTCTATTTGTGTATTGCACAATGTTCTCACCTTCTTTCATCTTCATATCATCAAATCAACCTCTTAGGCTTTCTACTCTGGCTCTCTTGACATTCACATCTCCACTGTATATTAGAGTTAGCTTGTCCCACATCTTCTTAGTAGTATCGCATTCCTTGATATCATTAACTTCAACATTGGTACAGGCAGCAACAAGTTCCATCATAGTGATATTGTGTTCATGTCTATCCTTCAGTTGATCAAGAGTCAAGGGACCTGGTGTCAGTTCAATGTAGCCATTCTCCATTAGTTCTAGTGCAGAATACCCAATTCGAGATATGCGCAACTTGATCCGGATTTTCCATACTATGAAGTTATCTTTGTTTAGCTTTGGCACTTCCCTCTTATACATCTTGAGACCTTTTTGCTGAAGTCCTTAAAACTCTTTTCTAAGCAACCACAACTCTGATACCAATTGTTAGAATAACTGAGAGGGGGGTGAATTAGTTATCCAGTGTCCCACTTCAAAATGTATAATCCAAAACAATTCTACTACTTTTGCAGGTCGGTAAACCTATAATACTTTCACTATCTGTGTATTTACCAATTGACAATCTAAACTCTGTAATAATTACTGATTAAATCTAACATGTAATATGCAAAGTATGATCACAAACAATTATCACAATCAGCACATAACACAAGATATTTAACGTGGAAACCCTATAAAGGGAAAAACCACTTGGGACCGGCAACCCAAAATTGTTCACTCTTCTGAAGTGAGGTCAGTGAAGACCCAACCCTGTTAGGTGTGACCTTGTTAGAGGATTTTAGACCATAAGTTATCATCCAACCAGTAGTCACTCTGGGGTTGACAGGATAAAAATGTTCACTCTATGAATGAAGCATCAAAAGACTTTCATAGTCCACTCGGTTAAGAGATTTAACTATGTACAATGGTTAAATATGTAACAGTAGGTGATCTGACTAAATACAACTTCAATTTGTAGTTTACAAATCAATGTTCAGCTCATTAAATATTTCTGACCAATATAACACTTCAAATTCAATATTGTATCATTTTACTTTCCATCGGTAATAACTCTTTGTAGCTTAGTAACTATTCTGTAGCTCGGTTCTTATTAACCAGTATGATCAGAAAAAACTTCTCCATGTGATTATTCTATAGTTTCATCTTCTTCCAGCATATTTTTCATAATGAAACCAATGTATCTTATATAGATGAATAAATCATTTTCTTTTCCTCCATCATATTTTGCCACTTAATCATATTCATAGATTTTTCCACTTTAGGCTCCCTTGGCTGATGTGTCAGTAACACATTTCAATCTGCTCCATTAGATCCCCTTTGATTTATGTTAGCCATCGATCTTCATAACAAACATTATCTATTACCTTAATTTCATACACTTTATAGATCATCACTTTATTGGCTAAACTGATCATTTAACTCCTTTCTATTTTGCTCGGTTAACAAAGAAATGCATCGGTGAACATAAGCTTAGTTAATATTATGCTCGTTATACACTACACTTCGTCGGTGTATACTGAAATGCTTTATTTACCGACAACACTGCTTTGTGTCTTTCAGCTCTATTCTTCATCATAGATTTATGGAACATAATAAAGTCAATTCTATCAAGTCATAGACTCATCAACAAGTTACTCAGTGTATTCCTTATCTTCATCTGTCATATACATGTTCCTTATGTAGATATTTCTATTCTTCATCTCTTTCACCTTCCTTCAGATGTGTCGGTATAGTAACTTACAAGATAAGTATTGTCAAGCTAGTTGACATCAATGACAACATAATACTGATTTAATTATCTTGCATTGTCTAATCATCAACTCCTCAGTAATCTTGAATTACAGATTCTTCATTCTGATTCTAAATCAGTTGTAGTTCATCATGTCCATGAACAGCTTATAATTACATCTCACTTTCCTCAATCTACCTTTCCCCATCAAGTACTCCCCTTCGAATTCATTAATGGATTTGGGATACCAAATACAATCTACATGGATCTTTGCTGCAAACATAGGAATTTATTTAATAATGTACAACATATTATGATAGACCATGTATCCCTCAACTAGAGAACCCTCAATATTTCCTCTTTTTTAAACCAAAACATTCAAAAATTTCAATTGCCTCTCGACCTTCCACATTTAACTTCTTTGTACAGGTCCACAATTCAATCTCCTCAACTTGGTGTGTGAGGTAGTATTCTTATGCATTGAAAAAAGTTGAACATAGACACCTTTTCATTTCACATTTCAGATCAGGGCTTTTTCTCTTCCAATATTTTATATCTTCTCTATGTATTTATTTAGATGACAACCAGCTACAATAGATTTGAGACACAAATACATTAATGAAAATTTACAAAATAAGATACAATATATTATATAACAAGTAAAACAAATCGCAAATATAATATCTACAAAAAAATTGAACAAATATCACTTCTTCATGTATTTTCCAAGATCATATACAAATTTCTTGACATTATTGTGGAAGTGGTCTGGGAGAGATAGAGGTAGAATGTACTGCAATAATTATAAAATGATATTGTTACTATTTTCTAAAATAATACAGTGAAAAGTACATGTAGTATACAAATATATAGTAAATACACAATAACATGAATTACCTTAATGAAGGTAGGCCAATCATGTGGTTTATTCCCTAGCCAAATTTCACTTTTTTTTTTTTATATGAGATTGTTAATGTTTATAGTGAATCCTATTTGAAATTGAATTTATCATATGACTTATTTTATAGAATTGCTTTTCTGCTTCGTTAATAACCAAGGAAAGGAACTTATATTAATTTTCTCTACATTGCTATTTGAGTGAATGACATTTTTTATTGCATGATTGGATTCCTGGATGTTGCTATCAATTTTGACTATTTTTTCTTTGTCATGCCTTCCGACACTAGTACATTTGACCAACTTTCTAGACCAACATTTCTGACCAAGCATTAAAATTATTTTCCTTGGTCAATTTTTAGAAGGAATTTTTTTTTTAATCTATTCCTGTGTTGGTCAAAATTATGACCATGACAGGTAGTCGTAATTCTGACTAACACGGGAATATAACTTTAAAAAATAGGCATTGTTTCATTTTATTTGATTCTATAATTACTTTGCATGCAAAGGAGAGGTGAAGGAGGGAAAGAGGGAAGGAGGTCAAATTCAATCAGAAACATGCATTTTTTATCATCTCTTCACTAGTTTCATCTCTTAACCCTAACCTTACAAATGCTTATTAAAACCATTGGAAAAAAAATGTTTATTAATGTTTATCTTTGAACATTCAGTAGATAATGGCACTAGAAGACTTAGAGGAAGTCTAGATTATCAGTTTTATGGGCATCACCATCAGTGCCCAAAATGTTTGATTTGAGATCTTTTAGTTTATTTCTCTGGTAAACAAATATGTAAAATTGAATTGGAAAAAATTATGTTTTTAACATTTTTGGACTGGTGTTTGATTTCTCCTGAACTCGTGTGGATTACTATGGCAAAAATAACTTCATAGGAAGTTTGTTAAATGTCTTACCTTCCTGTTGCAACAAATATGAGGTTATTTGGCTGAGAAATTGAAGAGAAATTGGGTGAGAGTCAATAACAAGCTATTTTTGCACATAAACTAGGGCTGTCAACTTTTTTCAATCATATCTCTCGATTCAACCATGGGAAATTCTAATTCTAGGTTTAAATGAGAGATATGAGGGTCTATTTTCTTTTGCAGTTGGTTTCCAACTGAGTGGTGGTGATTCCAAGGAGATATGGCTAAAAACATAGCTAGGCATCTCTATGTGACTGGCAGAGTGGGATAACCAGAAGTTGTAGATCCCATAACTTTTGATGGGCTTTGAGTTAGAGGCTAATATTGGAGGTTTGGACTTGTTTCAAGATATAGTTAAAATAATGAGGGAAATAAAAAAAATGTATTAGAAAAACTCATATCCATTCACAAGAATCATAGAGAAACATGTAAAGTTAGTGTATTCTTCCTAGCATAACCCATGAGGGTACAGTTAGAGGATTTGATGGTAAAAATGCTTCTCTATGGTTCTTGTTAATGGATATGAGTTTGTAAGATACATTTTTTTCTTTCCCTCATTATTTTAAACTATATTATAGACCATATAAGATGTAAAGTAACTCATTTCTCTATGGTTCTTGTAAATGGATATGAGTTTGTATGATACACTTTGTTCTGATCCATCCTACTCATTTATACCCAGAGTGGAGGATCATAACAA
Source organism: Chamaecyparis obtusa (assembly GCA_027943335.1). Classification (NCBI taxonomy): domain Eukaryota; kingdom Viridiplantae; phylum Streptophyta; class Pinopsida; order Cupressales; family Cupressaceae; genus Chamaecyparis; species Chamaecyparis obtusa. The sequence goes on along the minus strand of BSBK01008901.1, from coordinate 103,138 downwards.
TCCAATATTGAAACAATCCAAGTGAATGTGATCTGTGCTCACTGTTGAGGGACAATTAACACAAAAATGGAGGGTTTACATCTTTTATGTTCCATAGTATAGTTTAAAATAATGAGGGAAAGAACCAAATGTATCAGGAAAACTCATATCCATTCACAAGAACCATAGAAAAGTATTTTTATGATCAATTCCTCTGAATGTACCCTCATGGATTATGCCTTGCAGAATACACTAACTTTACATTTTTAGTGCTTCAAAGTGGATTACATTGATCTTCATGATTTGAGATCGATTATCTAACCTGTCTTCACTATCTCCCCTTCAAAACACACCCTTATCTCTATTAAATAAGCTTCTCAAGGCTAGTATAACCCCTTCTAACCATAACAATCAGTTATAGGACTGTTGATAGTTAGTTATTTGCCACTAAGAAATACTTGTTTTAGATTAAATTACCTACAACATAATTCTTCTTAATGTTCCTCTAACAATTGATTGTCATCTTTCATTTTTTTCAATGAACGACTACACATATGTTCAAAATTACCTTTACAATATATTCAAAAATACCAATGAAATGTATATGCAAAAATAAAAGTTAACGATAAAATATTATACAATGGCTTCTATCTTTATTTATTACAATGTGTTTAAAAGTTTTGCATTACATCACTACACATGAAAGAGAAAACCATGTCTAAAGTATATCTAGGATTGTGCGACAAATATATTTCTCTACATCTTGTATATTGCCTTTGTTATTGAGGTTTCAATGGCCAACAACAATGGAAAAGCTAAGAAGATTCCGCCTTTCTTTTATTTTTGCACATTCAGTAGGGTTAAACCGAAGCAATCGAATCCCCAAGCCATTGTTATCAAGGTTCTCTATCTTCTAGTTAACTATCTTAGAGAAGGAAAATGCTTCTTACAACCATCTAGATCCTCCACTAATAATATGAGTGGAGCACTATAAATAAGAAGAAGAGCTTAGCATTGTAATAATATGGTGATAACAACAATGGTGGCATTGAGGAGGCAATTACTAATTGAAGTGTGCCAACATTTCCATTCCACTAATTTCTTGTACACTAAAGCTAGGTAGAGATATCGAGAAAGTGGATATAGACATATCAGATCATCATGATCCCAATATTTAAGCCATTTTCATCATTCACAGCCATACAAATTGAACACAATTTTTTTTCTAGGACAATCAACTTCATATCCATAGTATCACACACACACACACACACACACATGTGTGTGTGTGTGTGTGTGTTTGTGTGTGTGGTCTTAAAATAGAAGCACCCATGTTGCAAGTTTCTACTAAGAATAATGTAGGCTAGGTCATCCATTGAATTTTGAATTCCAATCACTATAATATATTAATAGATTTGATAATATATAGTAAAAAAAAAACTAGTCAATCCTACTTCATGCTCCATACAAGTGCACCCCTCAATGGGTTCATCAAACAAACACATAGATGTTGTTTACAAGGTGATCATAACTTCCTAAGAATCCCAACATGCTTCATTTATCTTCACACAAAGATCTAAAGTCCTTCTTGCAAGCATTTTTTCCCTCTTCTCCAAACTGTTGAGTTTGGCACAGTCCTACTACTATAGGAGTGAGGGTTTTTAAATCTTTTCTGAAACCTTTCCCAAACAACTATTCAAACCAATCACATATTTAAATACCCTTTTGGAAGCTTGATCACACACCCAAAAATAAACCACAGGTGCTTTGGACCAATCTTGATCTGATTTATGAAACTAGATTACAATACCTGGTGTGATGCATATAGTATTGTTAGATTCAACATAAAACTGAGAAAATTAACAACAACATTCCAAGCCAAAAATTGATCCATTCTATTTGAATATTGGATTTTATACAAATATGATGGATCCCAAGGGTCACAAAAATCCCTTGGAAATGAAATGAAGATTCATCATAATGTTAATTACAAATAAATTATTCGAACTATCAAAATTTATGAAAAAAACTATATATAAAAATTAGGTCCACTTGGAGAAGGCATAACTTTCTAGTCCTAGCTCTGAATTATGAGCCATTTAATTCATTGGAAAGGCATTCAAGAAATGTCCAACTAAATTTTGGAGGTCACAATACTTTGACACGGGAGCAAGGCAAGGCCATAAATGCTCTGAAGATGCTAAAAAATGTAGTTTACTGAAACATAGACAAATTTGAAAAAAATAGATTTTAGTATTTTGCCAATTTAATCCTAATCATTCCACCCCCCTTGAAGAGGCAATGGGCCCATTGCACTAATATGCTACAAGAAATGAGGAAATTGTTCTTTAATTTGTTCCTTAGTAAACCACTCCCCTTGATGAGAATGTTGACCAACTTGAACCACCGAATATAGAGGAATGTTCTAATTTCTCAAAGTCTTTAAAATGACTTCAGTAACATGGTTACACTGGACTAGAGTACTAGTAGATGGATTTAACTCTAAATCTTGAATGTGTTTAGTAACTTGGGAAATGTTGAACAAAGGAGGAAAACAGGGTCTCAACAATTCTACATTAAAAACTGGATGTAGTCCCAAAAAGGATGGAAAGTTAATTTCAAAAGCCTTGTCACCAACTTGTTTCACAATAGTATATGGGCCATAATGAAGAGGATGAAGCTTCCTATTTAGTTTGTGCAGGTGCTCTTTCTGAAGATGTAACCATACCTTGTCACCAATCTTAAACTGATGAGGAGTTATATGTTTATCATGCCTTTCCTTATACTTGTGATTACTCTGCTCCAAGATCTCATAAACTTGTTGTTGTAGGTGTCTAATGTTATCAATGAATTTTTCCTCTTTATCTACCTCCTTGTCACTATTCAATGGACTATTAGATTGTAGAAATGGTATTGCTACATCCATAGGTGCCAATAACTAGTACCCATGGGAAACCTCAAATGGACTATGCCCTATAGTACTATGGAGTGCATGGTTGTAACTGTGTTGCACATAGGGTAAGCTTTCATCCCATGTGTGAGGATGTTTAGAATGATCCATCCAAAAAATATGAATAATCATTTGATTCACCACTTCTATTTGCCCATCTGTTTTGGGATGGAATGATGTGGACTTTATCAACTTGGTGTCCATTTTAGCCCATATTACAGACCAAACTTTGTTGATAAACCTGCTATAAATATAAAAATAATGGTTTTTGGAAGACCAAAATGAACCCACACATGTTCAAAAAATAGCTTGAGAGTCTCTTCTCCAGAAATCACCTTTTTACATGCCACCATGATAGCCATTTTAAAAAACCTATCTACAAAAACATATACACAATCATGCCCCCACTTGGTAGTTGGAAGCCCAGACATAAAATACATTGAAATAGATTGCCATGGATTATCAGGAATAGGTAATGGTAGGTATAGACCCAACTTATAGTTTTTTGGCTTTGGAATTGCACGAGCTGCACAAGCTTGTATATGTGAAATGATATCATCCTTCATTTTTGGCCAATAAAAATACTTTTAAAGGGTAGCAGTAGTCTAACCGATACAAAAATTTCCCATAATACCACTGTAGTGAGCTTCCCATATCATTTTCTTCCATCCTTCAGTGGGTACACATATATGACCAATATGGAAAAGCAACCCATCCTACAAGTGAAAATTAGAGACAAAATTTTATTCTACCAAATTACTATAGATGTTAGCAAAATCAAGGTCAGTACCATATAGTTCTTCCCAAGTGGATGATTGATGACCACATGAATCTAACACTATTGTCAAACCTAAAATTGAAGACCTACTCAAACAATCTACCACCTTGTTAATGCTTCCTTTTTTATGGTGAATTTTGACGTGAAATTGTTGTATATAAGATCAACACCTTTGATGTCTATCATTCTGCAGCTTCCCTTGTGTTTGCAAGAATTGAAGTGGTTTATGGTCTGTATGTATAATAGTTTTCTTTCCCAGTATATAATTTTTCAATTATTTGTAGGCTTGAACAATGGCATACAGCTCCTTATCATAGGTGGGGTACCTACGTATTGTATCAAAAGAAAATTCACTTTGAAAGGAAATAGGATGCCTAGGTTGCATGAGTACCGCACCAAGAGAATAATCAGATGCATTTGTTTCTATCTCAAATGATTGTTGTAGATCTAGGAGGACTAATACTGGTGTTGAACATAGTCTTTTCTTTAACTCCTAAAATGCTCATTTCTTTTCTTATGTCCACTAAAAATTTTCTTGTGCTCCCCCTTAGTGATTGATTAGGAGGCCATGACAAATGTGAGAAATGAGACACAAATGTGCAATAGAAGTTGGCTAAGCCCAAGAAGTAGAGAAGCTCTATGAAATTTTTAGGGGATGGCCAATCTTTGATTTTTTGAATCTTTGTTGGATCAACATGAACACCGTTAGTATCAATGATATACCCTAAGTATTGAATACTCTGCATACCAAAAGAACACTTCTCAATATTGGCATAAAATTTGTGCTTTTGCAGAGCTAAAAGAACTTGTTCAACATGTTCCAAATGCTCAAATCAAGTTCTGCTAAAGATGAGTATGTCATCCAAATAAATAGCCACAAAAGAATCAAGGAATGGTCTAAGCACATCATTCATCAACCTCATAAAAGTACTTGGGGCATTTGTTAGGTCAAAAGGCATGACCAACCATTCAAACAAACCTTCCTTAGATTTAAATGCAGTCTTCCACACATCTGCTAGATCAATTGGTACTTGGTGGTATCCAGACTTCAAGTAAATTTTTGTAAAGAAATTATCCCCCCTAAGTTGGTCAAACAAATCATCAATTTGAGAGATTGGATATCTATTCTTAACAAAGATTTTTTTCAATGCCCTATAATCAATACAAAGTATTATTGTCCCATCTTTCTTTTTAGAAAGGAAAATCGGACTACAACAAGGTGAAGCACTTGGATGAATGTGTCCTTTTTTAATCAACTCTTGAATTTGTCTCTTAATCTCATCATTTTCAAAAACTGATCTCCTATATATTGGCTCATGTGGTAGTGGTGTGTATGGGATTGAATCAATAGAGTTCTTGACTTGATAGTGTGTTGGTACTCCCACTGGTTGTTTAAACACACTATGATATTCTTTCAAAATTTTATCTATCTGATTTTGTTGATTTCCTATTATGGTTACCTTAGCATGTGTATTAAGAACAATTGACTTTGTTTGTTCAGGGAAAATCATGAGTAGAACAAAAGCTCCAGTTTGAGAAATCAAGCATTTACATTGTTTAGCACTAATTAAAGAAATAAGTGTGCATTGGAGATACCTCTAGTATTCAATACCTCTTCCTGCCAAGCTTTATTGTAACACTACATAGCCTAGACTCATACACCCCATGCCTATGATACATGTATGGTTGCACCAACAAGAAATCACATACATCTAGCAGTGCAATATCATATATCACTTCATCCTTGAAAGTCTTGATTGACTATGGTAGATGACACTATTGATTTATTTGAATATCTCATCCCTCATTTACCCATCCCATAGAGTATGGTTGTGCGTGTCTTGTCATTTTCAAATTTAATCTTTTGACTATCTTCCTAGAGATTATATTTTTTTACTCCCACTCTCAACAATAAAATGCAGAGGCTTTCCATCAACCCACATATGTGAATGAAAAGTCCCTCTTCATCTTCACAGGGCAATACTTTAGCAAAAAAAATATATAAAAATTAGGTCCACTTGGAGAAGGCATAACTTTCGAGTCCTAGCTCTGAATTGTGAACCATTTAATTTGTTGGAAAGGTATTCAATAAATATCGAACCAAATATCAGAGGTGTCAATGATAACAAAACTAAGCCTAGAAATTCTTTGAAGACCCTCAAAAATGTAGTTTACTGAAACATAGACAAATTTGAAAAAATAGATTTTAGTATTTTCCTAATTTAATCTTGATCATTCCTCCCCCCTTAAAGAGGCAATGGGCCCCATTGCACTAATCTACTGCAACAGATGAGGAAATTATTCTTCAATTTGTTCCATAGTAAACCACTTGCCGTGATGAGAATGTTGACCAGCTCGAACCACCTGATATTGAGGAATGTTTTGATTTGTCAAAGTCTTTAAAATGACTTCAGTAACATAGTCACACTAGACTAGTCTCAAAAATTCTACATTGAAAACTGGATGCATTCCCAAAAAGGATGGCAAATTAAGTTGAAAAGGTGTGTCACCAACTTGTTTCACAATAGTATATGGGCTTCCTATTTGGTCCATGCAAGCACTCTTTATGAAGATGTAACCATACCTTGTCACCAATCTTAAATTGATGAGGAGTTATATGTTTATCATGCCTTTCCTTATACTTCTGATTACTCTACTCCAAGATCTCATAAAATTGTTTCTATAGGTGTCTAATGTTATCAATGATTTTTTCTACTTTATCTATCTCCTTGTCACCATTCAATAGACTATTAGATTGTAGAGCTGGTATTGTTACATCCATAGGTGCCAATGGCTGGTACCTAAGGGAAACCTCAAATGGACCGTGCCATGTAGTACTATGGAGTGCACCATTTTAACTATGTTGCACATAGGGTAAGATTTCATCCAACGTGCGAGGATGTCTAGAATGATACATCTACAAAATATGAATAATCATTTGATTCACCACTTCTACCTACCCATCTGTTTGTGGATGTAATGATGTCTACTTTGTAAACTTGGTGTCCATTTTAGCCCATAGTGTAGACCAAACTTTTCTGATGAACCTGCTATCCCTATAAAAAATAATGGTTTTTGGCAAAGCAAAATAAACCCAAACATGTTCAAAAAATAGCTTGGCAGTCTCTTCTGTCGAAATCATATTTTTACATGCCGCAATGATATCCATTTTAGAAAACCTATTTACCAAAACATATACACAATCATGCCCCCGCCTGGTAGTTGGAATCCCAAACATAAAATCCATTGAAATAGACTGCCATGGCTTATTAGGAATAGGAAATGGTAAGTATAGACCCATCTTACAGTTTTTTGGCTTTGCAATTGCACAGGATGCACAAGATTGTATATGTGAAATGATATCCTGCTTCATTTTTGCCCAATAAAAATAATTTTGAAGGATAGTAGTCTTACCAATACCAAAATGTCCAGCAATATGACTATAGTAAGCTTCCCATATCATTTTCTTTTGTTCATCGGTGGGTACACATATATGATGAATATGGAAAAGCAACCCATCTTGCAAGTGAAAATTAGAGAAAAACTTTCCTTCTACCAAATTACTATAGATGTTAGCAAAATCAAGATCACTACCATATAGTTGTTCACAAGTGGATGATTGATGACAACATGCATACAACACTATTTTCAAAACTGCAATTGGAGGCCTACTCAAACAATCTGCCACCTTGTTACTGCTTCCTTTTTTATGGAAAATGTTGAGGTGAAATTGTTTTAGATAAGCTGACCACCTTTGATGTCTATCATTCTACTGCTTCCATTGTGTTTGTAAGAATTAAAGTGGTTTATGGTATGTATGTATAAAAAATTTCTTTTCCAGTATATAATGTTTCCTTTATTTTCAAACTTGAACAATGACATACAACACCTTATCATAGGTGGCGTACCTATGTACTGTATCAGAAAATTTTTTAAGGTGGTAGGTAATAGGATGCCCATGTTGCATGAGTATCACACCAAGAGTATAATCAGATGCATCTGTTTCTATCTCAAATGATTCTTTTAGATCTGGGAGGACCAATACTAGTGTTGAACATAGTCTTTTCTTTAACTCCTTAAATGCTCATTGCTTTGCCTCTATCCACTAAATTTTTTCTTGTGCTCCACCCCTTAGTGATTGATTAAGAGGCCATGATATATGTGAGACACCAAACACAAATGTACGATAGAAGTTGGCTAAACCGAAGACACTACAATTTTGTGTGAAATTTTTAGGGGATGGAAAATCTCTGATTATTTGAATCTTTGTTGGATCAACATCAACACCCTTGGTATCAATGATATACCCTAAGTATTTAATCCTCTACATGTATGCACCCTAAAATGGTCACCTAGACTTTCGGCCCCCATTCAACAATTTATCAAATGCCAAAATCAATATTTTCAAAAATCAATATTTTATCAATTATATCAATTTCCTTGATGAAATCCTATTTTATCATTTTTTATTATTTTCTATGGGATAACCATTTTATCCTAAGTCTTTATTTATTTAAAAGGAATTTTCTCCCCTTTTATTAAATAAAAGCCCCCACTTTTCATCTTATCTAACTTGCACAAATAAAGCATTATTCTTATTTTATAAAAAGAAGGAAAGCACTTTTTCTCTCATATGGACACAAAAGTCAACTCTTATTTTCCCATTGGAGGATATTTGTGCACATGGAATTCTCCTCTTTGAAGCTCCACCCTTGATTAAATCTTTTTCCTCTTAATATCCATGGTCCATTCTTTCTCATTTCTTATAAAAGGAGAGCTCTCTTCTCATTTTAGAATCAATTTTTTGAATACTAATGTTATGCTGGAGGTTTTCTAGGTCACTTTGGAGCTTTGGAGATTTGAAGCATTCTTATCATTTACATACTATCTTAGTTTCATTTCTTGCATCTTAGTTTCATTTTCATGGCATCTAGCTTAGTTTCCTTTATGCTATAGATTAGCTCACATAGCTTAATTAGAAAGGGTTTGAAATTACTTCAATCTTTCATTTTCATAGCTTAGCTTGCATTCTCATTCATAGAATAGCTTGCATTGCATTGCATTGCATTTTGATTCTTGGGGATATTGGCATCCTTTCCCTTGTCTTCATTTAAATCTCTTATTGTGTGGTTGACTAGCAAGGTTATAAGCTTAGTAGCTCTAGCTGAGAGCAATTTTAATAATCTTGCAACTCCATGCATAGAGAGCTCTAGGTCACTTTCTCAAGGTCTCTCATTCATGGATTCCCTTGGGAGTAATGACTTAGAGAAGTGCACTATTTAGTGTGTACATTTTTGGCACCCACCGTGGGGCAGAATAGCTTTATTTTGTGCTTCATTTTCTATATTTTCATATTTTTTTGATCAATATGTAGCATCATTTTTGGCTCTCTGGTTTTGCTATCTCAGTTTATCACGTGACAGCTTTCCAGTGCTGTGCGACACTCTCTTCTATACTGGTGCAATACTTTACTAGTTAAAGTATCGCGTGACTTTATGCATTCTGTCGCATTGGTATTCTGTATTTTGTCGCCTGTAGGTAACGTGAACTATCGCATAGGAGGAAATTATCGCACCCATATGCTGGGAACTATCATATGACATTTTTGGTAACTCTACTATCGCTTGTGCCTGGCAGAGAGTTGTTTTTCAGCTTTTTCTTGCCGAATTTTGATTTAGTTAGCTTGCTGGTTTAGTTTGTTGTGGTTAGGCAGATTTAATTTGCAGATTTCATTTGGATTTTTATTTTGCTAACCATTGTGGGGCTAACAAGTTTTGGTTTTAGGTGTCTCTTTCTTAAATATTTTGCTAAAAACTTGCATGCACGAGGGCTACTAACAATTTTTGTAGGGCTGCCCAAAGCATAAAAACAAAAAGAAAGTGCTTGTTATTTATTTCATTTCAAGTGTGGCATCTACTAGTTGTTTCATTTCATAGGAACATAATATCTTGTTGTAGGAATCTTTGGGTGGTAGGAGAAGTATGCTCTTGACCCTTGTGGTGAACTAGAAAATCTTGACCCATCTTTAGATTTTGAAAGCAAGAGGGTAATTGAATCCTTTGCTTGGTGTGTTTGGGAGAAAAATTTGAGATAGGGGAGTATGCTCTTCACCCTTATGGTGAAACAAAAACCTTGAACCTCATAAGTTGATCCACTCTTTGTATAGCTTTTTAGAATCCTTTAGTGGGCCTACTCTTGAGCAATCAAGAGGAACGACCCAAGTGGGGACAAGCTAATACCGAGCTATTCCGACCCAGTATAAACTCAAGGCTATCAAGGACACAAAACCTTGGTAGAAGTAGCACTTGTCTTTGCTTGATGTGAGTAGCTTGTGGGATTGCGACCATGAGGAAAATGTCAACCAAGAATGCTTAAGGTACTCTTGTGGCTGTGAGGTCCTAGTCTTTTCTGAGGAGCAAGAGGGGTGTTACAAACAGAAGCCCTTATTAAGAACCATAGATAGAAGCCACCCTATTTTTCCACTTAGCTTCTTGGTGCAAGGATTGATCCAAGTGGAATAACTTGGATCACCCCAAGATTACTCACCATTTGTGTTCCTTTGGTTGTGTCATTGGCACTTCCACGACAAAGCCAATATCTATTATGGGTAACCACTTTGTGTGAGGAAATGGGACATCACGTGTGGGCCAAGTTGTTAAGTATTGAGGCATTGAATTTTTAGGCTAGTAAGTGTTTGAAGTGTTCTCGTTGTGATCTACCTGTGTAAATGTTCTTGCATATTCAACATCATGGTAGTATTCATAGGATTTTTTAATTTTGATATCACAAGTGCTTGTCTTGGCAAGGTTGCTTTTGCCCCTATTTCAAGTGTTTTATGACATGTTTGATCACCTACTATTTGCAAACCTATCTATTTACTACTGTCACTTTGCTTGAAATCAAAAAATTCAACCTTCAAACTAAAATTTGGAACAGATTGCCCTTAAAACTGAGATTTTTCACACTCACTGGTCAAGAATCGTATGGCACTAAAATAGTATCACACATTGTCCTGAGAATTATCATGTGATAGATTGCCACTAGAAGACTATCGCATAGCTTGCCTGGAGACTGTCACACTGTTAGCCTGTAGTCTATCATCTAGCTTACTAGAAAATATCGCACTATCAGGAATTGTCACCCTGTTAGCCTGGATATTGTCGTATTAGATCTTTTTGTTGTCTCTCTGGTCTTTGCAATTTTTAGCCTTTTTTAGTTAGTCGAACCTCAATAGCTGACTTTTTCTACTACTGAAAACCTATTTGTACCTTGGGTTCCTATTTTTGGACCCCTTGAATTACTATTCTTTGGTTTTCCAAGATAGTCTTGTTTGCCATCGATAAGTTAAGAATTATCCTTGTTGAAAGGTACATCTTTAGATTTGTTGATTGCACACTTGGAGAGTTTTGGTGCTCTTTTGTCCAATTCACTTCCATCAAAATTTAGATTCAATTTCAATTAAATATTTGGTTAAACCCCTTTTCTTCACCCATACGTGTTAGGATACTTATCCTTTTATTATACACCTCTGTGGTAGGATTGGTTTACACCTCTTTGCAGCTTTGTATCTTACCATCTCTTTTCTTTGGACATTTGAACACTTTCACTATCCTTGTTTGGTATTTACATTTCATAAGGTCAACTTATCACCAAGGGTCTTTTCTCTTTCATGTCGGTTGTTAGCACGTGCAAAAAATTTCATGGCTCTAGCCCTTTTCTTCTAGTCTCTGCTGTTGTTTTTTTTGGTCCCTGGCATAAACACTAAGCTTAGAAAATTCAAAATCTAGCCGTTGTAGTAAAAAACCCTTTGTAATGCCCTGGCCTTGTTCTAATTTTGTGTTACTTTATTCAAGCCACTTAAAAGTCCTTTAGCGTATGTGCTTAATTTGTACCCCCTTTTTTGCATGATCGCATGAACCTTTTTTGTGTTATGCGATCTTGCGACTAATATTTTTCAGGCCCCTTTTAATAATTGTTGATTCGCCTAAGTCTCCCAGGTTAATTTTTCCTAAGTCTACAAGCCCGGTGGTGCTTTAATTTTTCCTAAGCCAGTGCCTTAATATTTCCTATGTTTTGACTCAATTTTTCCTGGGCCTGGCTCTAACACCTTCTTGATCCTACGGTTGTCATAAGATCGCAAGGGTTTTATCAGAGGCTTGCGATCTTACGATGACCGTTGATTCTCTTGATGACACGGTGCTTCAAATTGTGGGTCCAAGCTGACACGTAATACTGTGGCAGTTGTCAGTGGGACCTGGTTTCTGAGTGCGTCAGAGGGTCCTAACATTGTCAGTAAATCAACGATGGGCGTATGATCTTATTGGATGTGTCAGAGGTTTAAGATCATGCGCCAACTGTCGATTCTACCCTTTTCACAGGGGATAAAGTGCAGCGGGTCCACATGCCATGTGTGCTGATTTGTCATTATCTGATTGGTCTACGTAGTGTGACTGGACATGTTGTCAATGTAATACCGCAAAAGTGGGTTATAAGTTCATTAATATACTACATCATCAAATCGAATGAAATCGACATCAAAGTCCTAACCTAAGGCACATCTAAACATCATCAAATCATAATTGATTATCTTAAAATTCTACATCTGGAAATATTCCTAGCAATATTCTTAATTATCTTAATTATCTTTAATTTTATAATTATTTGGCAATAAATCACATTTATCCTAAAATCTGATTAATTGAATATTTTGCATATTTAATTAATTAGATTTAATTCTGCCACTTAATTATTTAATTGAAATTAATTCTATCTATTATTAATTGTATTATTTAATTTTGACAATAAATCCAATATCCTATGAATAATTGATTAAATTCTTATTTAATTAATTAAAGCAAGTTGTCATTATTTAATAATATAGTTTTTAATAAAAGTTTGATTAAATAATTGATTAACCCATAAATCAATTGTTTTATTTTTAAAAGTAGTTAAGTTGGAAATAAATCACTTTATTATTAAATTAATTCATAAATAAAACATGCACAATCATAAAAGCAGACAACTATCGATTATCAATTAAAGCTAAACTCTATTTTGAGTTAAAACTTAGCTTTTGCATGTTTTTGTGAGTTAATTATCATTTATTTAAAAATAACTCAAAAATCAACTTGAGTTATTTGAGTGATTTATGGCTTTTTCCCATGCACCTCTAAAGCCCTGGATTTCTATAAAAACAAGGCTCATCTCTTCATAATTCATCTCTCAATCATCTCTCAAATTTGCATCCAAGCATCTCATATTTTTGCACAATCACGTTGGAGAATTGGAATTGGGAGAATCAAAGCTTATTGCGAATCAAGGCTATTGTGAGATCAATTTGTTTTTTTTTTTACATTCATTTAGATTCTTTTTCATATCATTGTTAGATCATTTTAGCATATCAATTTTCATATTAGCATAGATTCATATCAATTTTTATCATTCTTATTGCATAGAAAATTCAAAAATATAGATTAATTACATTCAATTCATATTTAGATCAATTGCATTCAAATCCTTCGTTTAGGTGTCGTCTAGGTCACTGATCTCGATAACAATCTGAGAACATTAATCTCGCACCTACTAGAAGATAGTAAATAGCTTGGTTAAATTAGATTTCAATTTTGCATGATTTTGATTTTTGCTAACCTCTAATGTTTTACTAAAGTGTTGTGTCTATAGATCAGGTACAATTTTCACACACACATTTCTGGCACCCACCATGGGGCAACCCACCTTTGCATGCTGGTTTTGATTTTTTTTGGGAGCTAAAACCCCAAAGTTTCAAAGATTTAATTTTATCTCCCAAACGGCTTGGTGTTTTGGTTTGAAATTTGTTTGGTAAGTTGGCGACATATCAGGGAAACTACAGTAAAAAATTTAGAATTTTCTGAGATGTTTTGAATTTTTAATAATTTTTTCTTCAAATTCTAAAAAAAATTAATATCTGACACAAATCAGCATATTTTTTAGAAATTTTTATATTTTCGGAAATCTCTTTAAATTCTATAGGGGGTACATTGTTTTTGTTTTAAATTTGGACATGATATAATAGCTCAAATAGTCAATTTATAAAAACTGGTCTATTTTGATAAAATGGGTCTCTAGGGCACAAATGAAGAGATTTTTCTAAAATTTTTGCATTTTTAAAAATCTCTCTATTTTTTAGTAGGGGTCTTTATTATGAATTTCTATTTTTGTGGCCAAAATCATATCAAAAAAATTAGATCTTATTGACTAGATCAAATGCAGTGCAAAAAAATTAAAATTTTGTGATGGGTATGCACTTATTTTTCATATGATTCAATGCATGATATAAGTTGTCATTTGGATTAATTTCTGGTTGTTATTGCTCCTAACAATTGATTTTTAGATCTAACCCTAGGGTTTTCATAAGTTGAATATACCTTGCATATCTTGTTTGCTTGTTGGCTTGTTGGAGAGTTCGTAGCTTGCTTGCATAGTAAAGCTCAATGAAAATTGCTAAAAATCAGGTAAAATCTACTAAGCGTGTTGCAAGGATCCTAGGTATTCTCCTTCATCTAATAAAATTTCAATTTGGACTTAAAATAAATCTCTTATGTGTCAAGTTTGTGTGCATCTTTTCATGCTTTTGATCTATTTTTACACACTTGCATAATTGATACTAGGTTGTGACCCCTTAAGGATTCATTAAGTAGTCTTAGAATACTTGTGATTGATCTTGATTTCTATCTTGGGTTATTGGACTTGCTAATCCACCGGCCCCTCATTTCTGCCCCGTGGTTGCAATCTCAGCTCCATAAAGGGGAGGGGTCAACAGGACAGAAGCGTTAAGTGTTCCATTTGGCAACCCTTTTGTGCTTTTAGGAACTCACTTGTTTTCTAAGTTGGGGACTCATTTTTAGCTTGTGTGAGGTGTTAAGTGTTCCACCTTGTGGACTCATCTCATATTCGATTTAAGCGTTAAGTGTTCCTTTTTCTTCTTTTTGGCTACTTTTGGTAGATTTGCTTTCGGGAATATATCTGTGCTCACATAGTAATTAGGCCCTATGAACACTATTCATGATTCTTGAGAGATTAGATTCCTAGAAAAATCTTTCTTGACAACAGAATCCTTGTAGGTAGGGAGGATACTTAGTGCATTTCACATTCAACTTGGTTAGTGTGTCTTCTCTTATTGATCGATACATTCTCTCCCAGGAGAGGTTGATAGATCACATGGGGTTGACATCATGAGCTTTGGTGAATCAAAATTGGTCAGTGCACCTTCTCTTATTGATTGATACATTCTCTCCCAAGAGAGGTTGATAGATCACGTGGAGTTGGCATCATAGACCTTGGTGAAGCAAAACTTTGTCTTAGTGTGTCAGATTAATCTGCTTGCTTTGTTTGGGTTAAAAGTGAAAAGGTGTCAAAAACCTTAGATCTGGAGCCAAGTCCCCTTGTGGTATACTATTGTGAGTCATCTTTAGAGAGGGTTAACCATAGCAGACAATCCCTTCATAGGGCAAACTGCATTGACGGAACCTCAAGCGGTCATAGCCATTCTCGTTGTGGTAGTGACAGTCGCTATATAAATGTCCTTGTGGAAGAAATCTCCGCAGGTATGGTTCATTGTTGGGTTGTCAGATCTCCCTAGTAGCTCCTGAAGATTAAGTTATCGGACTGTGTCAAAACCCTGGTGCATCGGGATTGGATTTCACCCCTTTGGATCATAAAAGTTGCAGAGTCAAACCATTACTAAAAACCCTAGCGAGGCCAAAGTTTTATTTTATAGGGTATATGTGCATTATTGCAAAACATTTTTGGAACATACACAATTAGCGCTTCTGAGGATTAGAATGAATAAGTCACTTGATTGTTCATGCGCAAGGTTGCTTTTGCCCTTGTTCATTATTTTCAGACATGCTTGAAATCACGTGCTTGCTATTTTGCATGCTTGTTTATCTATCTGGTTATTGAAAATGAACAAATCTGTTACAATCCTTAAATCTGGACATTGAAATTTGTAAACAATCTGAATCTGCAAACTCAAAATTTGCAAAATCTGAAGTAAAATCCTTTTCTGGAGTCAAAAGTCATCTCAAGAAGTTAGAAAGTCATACAAGTTTCTATCAAGTGTCATTTCAGTACTACCCATTTGTCGTATGATAGAGAACCCAGTGTCGTATGAGTCTTTCTGCTAGTCAAATTCAAAATTCAAATCCTACTTGCAACTGTCGTACGAGTTTGCAGAGTGTCATTTGGGAAAATTTAGAAAAAGTGTCAGAATTGCTAGATACTTCAGCTTTTACAACCTATTTCCAGAATCTGTCATACAAATCACCATGTCAAGAATAGAGCAGTAGCTATTGTGAATTAGTACACATGTCTCAAAGAATCAGTACACATGAGGAAGAAATTCTAATCACTGCTATGATGAAGCAGCTGCAAGCTATGCAAGTTGAACTTAACAATCTTAAGAAAGAGAAGGAACCCAAAGAGTTCTCCATGAAAACTCTATGCTCTTTTCCATTTGATAAAGACTTGTACATGTCACCATGCCCTCAGACAAAATGTGAGCAATGTGACAACCCTTATGATACCTCTTCCACAAAGAGTGACACATCAAGCTTTGGAGACTATGATGACTATGACGATAGATAATGTAATGATACCTATGACACCTCTGTTCCTAAGAATCCTCCTCATCATTTGTTCCTTCTAACTACAAATGGGCAGTTAGATTGGATAGATCGTGATGGTGATCCATATGATTCTAATTTTGAAAGAGATTTTGATGGCTTTTGTGGACAATACCTTGATTATGATCCATCTACTACTGCTGAGGACTATAAAATGCATTGTGCTAGCTTGAAGCATCAATATTATAAGAATCCTTCTCCTAAAGACTCTCCTGCTGAAAATAAAGATTATCTTCTCAAGCAAGGTCATGTTAATGTTGAACCTTTGTCTAGTGATGGTTCCCTTCCATCCCCTACTTCCTCCAATACCTATACATTTCCTAAATCTTCTGAGTCTTTCAAATCTTTCACAGAACCTTCATCTGACACAAGCCCTGATACTTTTCATGCAGTTCCCTATAGTTATCCTCTAGGGCTACCTCTTAAAGAAACTCAAGCTAACCTTCACTTGGCTGCAAATACTTTCAATAATGATAAACCTAAGGAGCCTAAGCCTTCATATGCTATAATCCCTACTTCAGCTAGTCCTCCACCATCTATTCCAAAGTCATCCATGCAATCCCAACATGCTTCCTTGTCCTTAGAAGTGGCTCCATGTCAAGAGGACTCTGAAAATGATGAAGAAAAGAACATAAAGAAAGATCAAGATCAAAAACCCTCCATGTCATCCAATCCATTTCGTGATGTCTCTTATCTACTTCATGGTTCTTTTGATCCTACACAACCTTTTCAATGCATTCCATCATGTCTTAAGTCATCTCCTAAGCAAGATCATGATGCTACTTACACTGTTGAGCTTATTGACAATCAAAATAACCTTACTACACTTCCAATTTCCAAAGATGATACTTCCATTAAGCTTATTGAAAATAGTGTTGTTACTTCTGATGTTAAGCCTATTGAAAATCAAGAGAAAAATTATGTGCTTATGCTATCCAAAGATCCTTGTCAAGATCAAAGTCTTCCATCTTCTTGTTCTACCATTCCATGTTCACTTCCGCTTTCTACTCTTCCTAAGTCTTCACACGCTTTGAATAATCCTATCAAAGAAAATGCTCTTATTCAAGATGTCCAGGATCCTATTGAAAATTCTAATGCTCACTCTAAAGATGCTGATATCCTTGGTTGTCATATAGATGCTGATGAACTTATTGATTATCCTTTTGTATCTTCCACTTCCATCCTGGGACCTCTTCCACCATTACAAAAGGCTTCACATCTTCCTTCCATCTTGGGTCCTTATGTCCCTTCACTTTCCCATCCTAACTCTCCTAATTTTCCATCCATCTTGGGTCCTTACATCCCTCCATCTCCTATCTTTCCTCAAGATCAACATAGATGCATACCCTTGAATCCTTTTTATCCACCCACCCATCTAAACCAGTCATATCCTCCTTCTTCTTCCACAAGTCCCAAGTCCTTTGGAAGTAACTTGAATGTTCAATACAAGAAAAAGAAGCAATACAAGAATCCATCAAAAAAAGAAGATCACCATGTCTCCTCTAATAGACATGGAAATATAAAGTCAAAAGAGATATCTAAGAAAAAAACTACAAGACAGGTATGGGTTCCAAAATCCATCATTGAAGATATTCTCTCTAAATTACCAAAAAAAAATGAAAAGCCTATAGCTATATGGATTCCAAAGTCTCTCTTGAAAGAGTCTGGTGTTGAGAAAAAAGTTAAGTTGACATTCAAGCTTCCAAAGGCTTCCAATTCATCTCCCTCCAAAAATATTATTCCATTCCATGCACCTAAACCACAACCTCTGCTATCCATTCGCCATATTCCTTCATGTATTCCTTCATTCACAATTCTTTCATTCTCTCACCACCCTTCAAGGTATGTGTTGATGTTGAGCTTGCCTTCCTTTCCATCTACCCTTTCACAATCCTTCCATGCATTATCCTTCTACCTTCTATCATTTTTCCTCATTTGCCTATTCCTCCTATCTTCCAACCTCACTCACTTTGCATAAAACCTTATCCTCCATTTTTCTCTTCCATCTCCCTTTCCCTATCAGCATCTTTGAATGTATCATTTTGAGTCCTTGACATATAATGGTTTATCCTTTCAAGGAGCATTATCTAAAAAGCTTGCCTTCTTCCAAAAAAAAATTTTAAAAAAAAATTTGAAAATGTGCCTTGGTGAAAACCTGGAAACAGGCGCCTTGGTAGCAAAAGTAAAGAGAAATAAATTCATCCTATGGTTAAAACCACTCCCTTGTGGCACCTTGGAAAAGTACCATGATGAAAACTTGACAATCAGGCATCATGCGTAGTTCTTCTACATATTTCATCCATTCCATCTTCTCTCTTTGATCTTGACAATGTTGATCTATACACGAACATTTGGCTATCTTGTGAGCTATCTTACGATGATCTTGCTTTCATTCCATTCATGTTTAGCCTTCATATCCATCTTCCTCCATTCATTTTTGCCTATCACTATCCTTTTCCCCTTTGGTCTTCATCTAATAACAAAAAAGAAAGAGAGAAAGAAAGAGTAAAACACGATGCTATGAAGCCTCTTGACATGTCTACTCCTTTGGAATGCATCCTTTCCTGCTCTTGCGTTACGATTTTGTGACTTATCTTATGATGGCCTTTCATTGCTTGTCCAAATGTGTTTTACATGAAAATTTTTCCCTAGCTTGGGTATTCTTGAGGAGTTTTCCCTTGAAGATTTCTTCCCTTTATTCTCCTTCATTCTCTTGTCTTCCATCTCATCCACCAACTTGCTAATCCCTCTTGTTCTCCACCTTGCTAGACATTGGGACTACACGATATGATCTTTCTTGGGAGTTTGAAATTGAAAAAGATGCTATCAAGTATACCAAGTATCAAAACCAGTATCAGAACAAGTATCAGAACAAGTATCAAAACAAGTATTAGAACCAGTATCAGAACCAATATCAGAACTAGTATCAGAACTAGTATTAGAACCAGTATCAGAACAAGTATCAGGATGAGTATCAGAACAAGTATCAGGACACCTACTAGGGCTACACCTTTTACTTTAGTTTATGGGTCTGAAGTGGTACTACCTATTGAGGTTGAAATCCCATCACTAAGAATTAGAATGCATGGTCTCATAACTGATGATGACTACAGAGTGTCTAGGTTGCAAGCACTTGAACTACTAGATGAGCACAGACAAGAAGCATATGATCATCTTAGAGTATATTAGAAGAGAATGTTTAGAGGCTACAATAAGAAAGTCAGACACAGAGAATTTTAGGTTGGCAATTTAGTCTTGAGAGAAAATCCTAAAAATCAATCCCATCGAGAACGCAAGGGGAAGTTTGAACCTAACTAGCTGGGTCCCTTTGTAATCACTACTACTTTTGGCTCTGGTGCCTATCAACTATCAACGACTGAAGGAGAACAGCTCTGAGAACCAATCAACATTCTCCATCTGAAGAAATTCTTTGCCTAAGGCATTCAGTCTATGGTAAAATATCCTGAAAATATCAAAAAAATCTATAAAAAAAATTGAAAAATGAAAAATACACAAAAAAAAAAAGGTGCCTTGGTGAAAACCTGGAAATAGGCACCTTGGTAGAAAAAATAGAATCTTTGCCAAGATGGTGAAAACCTAGCAAACGGGTGCCACTTGTTCAAAACGCTCCATCTATCAGCACAATCTTGGTCTTTCCTAGCTTTCAGTCTTGCTTTAGTTTGTACATATCTCCCAGTTTGTTTCAACATTTCCAGTTTTCAATAAGTCGGTCTGTACACCAACCAGCTCAAGCGTCTGTATCCTATCAATATTTAACACTTGGGGGCAATCAATGTCATATCCTATGGTCTCCCATGTATCTTAGATGGATCATATCTAATCAAAGTCCTTTGAAGCTTCATGTGAGTCAGTCAGTTAGTCTGGTCTCCAGAAAGGATTTTGCATCTACAACAATGCAATCAAACATCAAAACTCAACTGAAAATAATCTATGCTTTTTACATGCTTTTATCTCCTTGTATGCTTACTGATT
Organism: Chamaecyparis obtusa; assembly: GCA_027943335.1. Taxonomy (NCBI): domain Eukaryota; kingdom Viridiplantae; phylum Streptophyta; class Pinopsida; order Cupressales; family Cupressaceae; genus Chamaecyparis; species Chamaecyparis obtusa. The sequence continues at coordinate 82,773 of BSBK01008901.1, read as the reverse complement.
CGCATTGAGATTTTTGCATATTGTGTCCCTTCGAGCTCTTCGATGATGTCCTTTATAGGATTTAGAGAGTGATGACTAGGGTCATAATCTTTTCTATCTTCTGCTTGTATGTGAAAATCTAACAACTTTGGAAATTCCGGATTGAAATGGTGTCTGACTATAAGAGCCTCTATCTTGAATTGGATGGCCATGCGTACCTCGACTATTGATACCCAGACAATTCAAGGAAGTTTGATCTAACTATTGTCTTTTTGAGTAAGTTCTTTCTCCTACTGTGGAACGTGATCTTGCCTAAGGATGTGAACGATAAAGAGTCACTACGGGTAATTCACATTGAATTTAGAATGATCTCTTGACTCTTTGATGTGTTTACAATGCAAGGCGTATTCAGGTCATCACGACGTTCATGTTTTGATGCTTATACAAATTGCTATATCAAAAAGGACATGATATTCAGGTCATCCTGGCGTTTATGCCTTGGTACTTATATCTAATCTGACATTCCAAAAATAAAATCAATATTCATATGTCCATGGTTGTTTGACCAGTGGAGGTTGTATTGATTCTTGCGCATACAAATCAATATTCATATGTCTATGGTTTTTTTTTAGCTAGTGGGCATTGTATTGATTTATCTAGTTACCTAAAAGTTCAATGATGATAACAAATCGACATATGATCAGTGACTAGGTCCTAGGTCTTAGGTTGCATTTCATTTTGCATGTCTCTTTGCATTTTGCATGTTGCATGATCTCACAATGGCTAAACAAACTTCAATGCTTAAACAATTCTCCACTCGCATCTTCAAGTCTAACAAGAGCTAAATCTCACATGAAGGTTCCTCCAATGAAACTGCAAGTAGAATCCTTTTTCGGGATCAAAATTCAAATCTGAGATCATTTAATATGTCAAAATTGTGATTTAAAATTTTGGGCCCAGGACGGTCTACTACTTGCATAATCGACCTTCAATCATCACAGAGATCTAGTATTCAACTTAACTGATTATCTAACATCAAACTATCAAAATTTCAACTTGGTCAACCATGGTCAACTCATGGTCAAACCTAGTCAACCTTGGTCTCCAGGACCTCTAAACGATACAGAATGTGCTCTTGTACATGTATAACCACTTCTCTAATCAATTAACATGCTTCTAAACTCTCAACAGTGACTTTTCTTGTCAGATTTCAATTTTAATCCCGAAGGGGGCATGGTATTGCACATCAATTCAAAGTCTGTAAATCAAAATTCTATCAATCAAATCTATCAATATCTTTCATCAGTGATCAAGACAAACAATCACGTCTAGTTACAGATTCATCAAAAGTCCTCATCGCTCGGGGCAAATCTATCATCACTTGGGGCATATCAGATTCATCAAGATCCATATCAATCTGGTATTCTCCTAATCTTGTAAATTGTATCAGTTTTTGCAACCATCGGATCATAGTGTTCTTTCCTTGGTTCTTCGGCAACTGAAGGGTTTGGATGTGTTACCTCCTAGTTCTGCTAAGACAATCGAGTCTAGAATGGGTCACTCACTTCTTAGCAATCCTAAGGTTTGGAATCAGGTGTTATGACACTCTTTCGCAATCATAGGTTCATTTGCTGTTATAGTGAACATTATCTTTGGTCATTCAGGACCTATTATCTTCATATCAAATCAATATCAATCAGCTTCTGTCTCATATCAATTATCAATTTTGAATCAGTTTCATATCTCTATCAAACACAGACTTTCTTCGAACCACTACGCTTTGCACAGTAATTCAAAGAGGGGCAAAATGTAATACCCCAAAAGTGGGTTATAAGTTCATTAATATCCTACATCATCAAATCGAATGAAATCGACATCAAAGTCCTAACCTAAGGCACATCTAAACATGATCGAATCATAATTGATTATCTTAAAATTCTGCATCGGAGAATATTCCTAGCAATATTCTTAATTATCTTAATTATCTTTAATTTTATAATTATTTGGCAATAAATCACATTTATCCTAAAATTTGATTAATTGAATATTTTGCATATTTAATTAATTAGATTTAATTCTGCCACTTAATTATTTAATTGAAGTTAATTCTATCTATTATTAATTGTATTATTTAATTTTGACAATAAATCCAATATCCTATGAATAATTGATTAAATTCTTATTTAATTAATTAAAGCAAGTTGTCATTATTTAATAATATAGTTTTTAATAAAAGTTTGATTAAATAATTGATTAACCCATAAATCAATTATTTTATTTTTAAAAGCAGTTAAGTTGGAAATAAATCACTTTATTATTAAATTAATTCATAAATAAAATATGCACAATCATAAAAGCAGACAACTATCAATTATCAATTAAAGCTAAACTCTATTTTGAGTTAAAACTTAGCTTTTGCATGTTTTTGTGAGTTAATTATGCTTTATTTAAAAATAACTCAAAAATCAACCTGAGTTATTTGAGTGATTTATGGCTTTTTCCCATGCACCTCCAAAGCCCTAGATTTCTATAAAAACAATGCTCATCTCTTCATAATTCATCTCTCAATCATCTCTCAAATTTGCATCCAAGCATCTCATATTTTTGCACAATCACGTTGGAGAATTGGAATTGGGAGAATCAAAGCTTATTGCGAATCAAGGCTATTGTGAGATCAATTTTTTTTTTTTTTAACATTCATTTAGATTCTTTTTCATATCATTGTTAGATCATTTTAGCATATCAATTTCCATATCTAAGAACATTAATCTCACACCTACTAGAAGACAGTAAATCACTTGGTTAAATTAGATTTCAATTTTGCACGATTTTGATTTTTTCTAACCTCTAATGTTTTACTGAAGTGTTGTGTCTACAGATCAGGTACAATTTTCACACACACAGTCAGTGGGGCCAAGTTTTTCAAGGTTCAGTGGGCTCTGACACTTGCAGAGCATCGACGGTTGGCATGTAATCTGATGGGTTTTTTCTGACACATGTGAACTTAAGACAAATGTTGATCTCTTTCGGTGTTAGAGGGTTGTCAGGGCAGGGTGAGATTCTTCATCTGATGGTTGTCTTATGATCTATAGAAATCTTGGAGGGCTATGCAAACTTAAGACAAACGTCTATCTTCTTGATGCGGGCCCGATGAACTTCCTCAATCTTTTGGTGGTTCTGATAAAGTGTTTAGTGGCCCAACAAATTTTTGAGGCTTCGCTCATTCACTGAGTAAGGTGGTAATGTTCCAAAAGGTTTAGCGACTTAGCGAACAAGGATTCATGTAGTAGCTAAATAATTTGGTGAAGGATTAAAGTATTCTATGACTTGGAGGTATCCTTCAGTTGCCAATTCGCTAAGTTTGACTAGGGTCCTATTAAGTGATAAATCATAAAGACCATGAAAGAGAGAGATCTAATGGTCATGACATAAAGTTCATCGAGATTCAAATGTGGACCACTGATTTGCTGCTGGCACCATGGAAATGACTATTTAATTTCAAATTCAAATTTTTGAGCATTTCCTATGACCAGAAGGACTAAAATTTAATGCAGAAGCGACTCGAGTTTGTAAGAGATGATTTGTTTTTCATTGCAATGTGGTCTAGGGTGTGCCATGTTCATTTGCAGGGGTTTGTACTGTGTTTTTTGTGCCCGAGGCATGTTGCAGGTGGCCAAAAAGAGTTGACAAATTTGGAATTCCATGATTTGCATTACTTTCTCAGAGATCTATCATAAGTGCAAATCTTTCTCAGGCATTCCCGACTGGTTTTCATCCCCTGCAATAAATTCTTGATTGTTTTAGTTGGTCTGGGGGGTGAAACCCTAACCCTAGTCATCTGTAGCTTGTTGCATCCTATTTTGGGGATTCCAAGATGACTAGTGGTGATATATATTGAAAAGAGTGATATTTTGTAAGGGTGGTTGTTGATAGTATTATACTTAAAAAGGAGAGCTTGTTTTCAGGGTTTTGTTTCTCTTTGCATTTTGTTGCCTTGGTAATGTATTGATTCTAAAAGTTAATGAGAATACACTTGAATTCCTATCTCAAACTTTTCATTGTCTTCTTGTTCTGATCGTGGATTTATATATGTTAAGGTCACAAAGTGGATTAGCATATGGTAAAAAAAGAGTATTGTGAGATCAGCTTGGAGTTCCTGACAAAGTTAGGATTAAATCTTTTAGGGTGATTTCAGTGAGTTCATTGTTAGATTGGAATTTGATGATCAGGTTTGGGAGTGAGGGGAGTAATAGGCAAAGCACTTACTTTGAGTTCATGTGTGTTTGAGTTAAGGTTTTAGTTGATATATGTTATCAAGTGACTCTTTGCCCTAGGTTAAGGCACTGATCTATTCTTTGGAATCAGTCCATCATCATCAATCACACACATATTTAAATGATAAAATCTTTAATCAATTAGTAAGGGATATAGTTGTATATTATTTCAAGACTCCTTTGGAGAAGTGAGTCAAGGGTATACCCGCCTGAGCATTAAGGCTCAAAGTGTAGGAGGATCTCATTATTGATCCTTGTTAATTATCCCTCTTCCTTGTAGGCTTTGGAGTGGTGATAGAGTCAAAGCTATATTAAAGTTATCCATCAAAGTATAAATCTACAAGTTGAAGATCATAGGGAACCATGAACAAAATGGTGACTCTACTAGGGAGAGTCTAGAGATTAAAGTTTTCAAAGTGTACTCTTGTTTTCCTGTTGTATTTAGTTGAAAGATTTCCCACTTTGGTGGGTGGCTACTCAAAAATTTTAGAACTAGTGCTATAAACTATAAAGATGGACAAGAAAGGAATACTAGGTCCTTTGTCAGAAAAAATCTGAAGGTCACTCTGGAACAATTGCCTAGACAAGAGAAGAAGAGTTGGATCAGAAGAAATGGTAAGTCTACTAGTGCTCCCATAAGAGAACAAAGAAATACCAAAGGTAGAGCACCACATGTTTCCTCAAGTGATGAAGGTTCACAAGAAAGAGTTTCTAGATCAGATGGTGGTCGCTCTGAAGATAAATTTTATGACACCCCAGAGGCTATATTTCAAGACAAGGGTTCATTGCCTGCAGATTAGGATGAACAATCTAGAGAGATGGGATATTTTTTGAGGAACAAGGAACCAAGAACTCTTAGAGATTATTTTAGGATTGTTATCAATATTGAGAACAATATGAAGATATCAGGGAAGTTGGGTGGGAAGAGAGATGACCCTAGGTTGTTTGGGGACAAGAAATACAAGAAAGAAAATGATAGGAATGTTGGACCTAGGAGGCAAGAAGAAGATAAATTGGATAAGGTGCTCAATGCATTGAAGGATTTGAAGGCACCTACAAATAGGAACATCAGTGCTCCCACCAATGAAAGGCCTCAGTTCAACAACAATTTCAATAAGCAGAATAGATTGCAGAACTACCCCTACAACACCCAATGGAAGGATGGAAAGCCTATTGTCCCTATTGCAAGAGGAAAAAATGACAGAGGTGTCCTTGACCCTCTACAAAAGGCTTCAATAAATATCATGGAGGACATACCTTGGTGTGTTGCATGTCAGTCCCCTCATTCTATAGAGCATTGTGTGGTTGCACATTCTATGGATGCAAATCAAGATTGTGGTAATGAGGAGATAGATCAAGATGATATTGGATGCAACATGGCTACTTCATATATAGGATATGAAGATGATTCTGATTTTGATAAAGAAGAAGATGTAAATGTGAAGAGACACAATCAGGCCCTTTTTCATCAAGAAGTTTTTTTTGATAGTGAAGACATTGATAAGAAGACATGTAACATGAACTCTTCTTCTAAGCCAGTAAATTTAAGAAGACCTTCTAGAGAAGAGATGGATAGGATTACTACAGAAATGATTGCCCAAGTGCAAACTAGAGGCATGGTAGCAAGAGATACAAATGGAAAAGCTACAGGAATGTTTATAAAGAGTACCAACTCTAGAGAGCCTAATGAGAACAAATCAAAAGGTGATCACATGGTGAAATTCAAGAATGTAAAAGGTAAGAATTGTGAGCCTAAGGGAGTTGGAGTTGAAAGATTTTCTAGTGAGATTGAGAAGCCAGTTAACACAATGGCTAAGATTGAAAAGATGAGGGTGGTCAATACACCTAATGTATCAGACAAACAAAGAGATACTAAAGTAGTATAGATTGAGATTCTTCCCACTACTCCTATTGATATGTTATTTGTATTGTCCCAAATTATAGTTAAGGTTCCATTCTCAAAATTGTTGAGGATCCCTGAACACAAAGATAGAGCTATTGCATGGGTAGATAATGTTCACAATAATGATGTTGCATGCAATGGATCTTAGGATAAAGCTTTGAAAGGGTTTGCTGCTTAGGGAATTGTATCTCAAATTCCTCCTATATATTTGGACAGTTCTGTCAATGCTAGCCTTGAAAACATTGATCCATTCTTTTTAAGTGTCCTTGTGAATGGAATGAAATTAAGAAATTGTATGATTGATAGAGGTTCCTCTAATACTATTATGCCTTTTAAAATTATGGAAAAATTGGGCCTTAAAGTTGATACAGTTCAGGGAAGATATTATGCAATGGATCAGAGGGAGGTACTAGTCATTGGGACTATCAATGCAATGCCATATAGGCTAGTAGCATATCCAGAGAAAGAGTTAACAATGAGTGTTTTGGTGGTGGACATCCCTCCTCATTATGGGATGCTACTATCTAGAAGGTGGAGTGCTGCCATGGATGGCAGTTTACAGTGTGATCTGTCCTATGCCACTTTCAAGATTGATGATCAGTTTGTCAAGATTGAGCGAGAACCAAGAGTATGCCACATGATTGAGAGAAGTACTGATAATGAATCTACATGTTTTGTGGATACTGATATTAATGCTTTTAGGGAAAAGATCCCTGTAGTTGAGAGGGAACCTATTTTGTCACCTATCTCTATTGAGGTAAGTGTTAATTCTATGAAGGGTGATTTGTGGGTAATGTACTTTGATGGTGCAAATTGCAAGGATGGAGTAGGAGCATGTATTTTACTTATTTCTCCTAATGGAAACACCTACAAATTTTCTTTCACATTGAATTTCTTTTATACCAACAATATAGTAGAACATGAGGCATTGTTGTTAGGACTAAGTTTGGCACAAAAATATGACATTAAGTGTTTAAGTGTTGTTGGTGATTTTGAGTTGGTGGTGTCCCAAGTTAGGTCAGTATATCCTTCCAAGAACAAAAGGTTAAAACAATATAGGAATGCAGTTTGGGATTTGATTGAACATTTTGATGCCTTCAATATTGAGTGGAAGGATAGGAGTAACAATAAGATGGCTAACTTGTTAGCCAATATAGCAATCAATCCCAATGATATTACATTTACTAGTATCTCTTAAGTTGAAGTTCAAACTAGGCCTAGTATACCAGACAATATTGAAAATTGGCAAGTTTTTGATGATGATAATGATATCTTGAAGTTTATGAGTTGTGAAGATCAGTATCATGGTCAGGAATTTGATTGTTCAGCCTTGGTTTAGTCAGTAGAAGGTAGGGAGGCTGTCTTTGGCAATGAAGTTATTCAACTTAGAACTAACAAGGTGCCCAAGGGGCTTGTTGTTTTGGAAACTATCTTTGATAACTAAGATAGAGTTCAAAAGAATACCAAAGGAGATGATCATGTTGATCTAGAGGAGATAAATCTTGGAACACATGAGGCACCTAAGAAGGTATATATTGGAAGGGAGATGTCTTACAATGTAAGAAAATCTTTGATTGAATTATTGAGAAAATTCAAGAATGTTTTTGCATGGTCATATGATGACCTAAAGGTTTATAGAGAAGATTTGTTTCAGCATATTATTCCATTGAAAGAAGATGCTAAACCTTTCCAGCAAAAACAAAGGCCTATTAATCCTACTTTGGCACCTAAGATGCAAGAAGAATTAATGAAGTTAAGAGATGCTAGCACTATCAAGCCTACAAGGCATTCTTCTTGGGTGTCAAATCTTGTTCCTATGAGAAAGAAGAATCATGATATCAGACTTTGTGTAGACTTCAAGAATTTGAACATCAGCTCATTAAAAGATAATGATTGTCTACCCAATATGGAAGCTATGTTGCAGAGAGTGACTAGATCAAAATTGATTTCGATGATGGATGGTTTCTCTGGTCACAATCAGGTAATTTTCAAAGAATCAGAATAGTTTAAGACAACTTTTACAACACCTTGTGGGACATATGCTTATGTGAGAATGCCTTTTGGTCTCAAAAATGCTGGTGCTACTTTTCAAAGGGCAATGGATGTTTCCTTTTCAAATTTTATTGATGTTTTCCTTGTTGTTTATCAAGATGATTTAACTACCTATTCCAAGAAGGAAGAAGACCATTGTACTCATTTAGAGAAAATATTTGTGAGGGCTTTGGAATATGGCATTTCATTAAATCCAAGGAAATGTGCATTTAGTGTCACTAAAGGTAAGTTGCTTGGCCACTTAGTTGGGAAGAAACGAGTGAGAATTAACCCTGAGAGGGTAGCAACTATTGATAAAATTCAGGGACCAAAAAATGTTAAAGGGATTCAGTCCTTCTTTGGTTAGGTCAATTTCTTAAGGAGGTTTGTGACAAATTTTGCAGAGGTTACTAGACCTACTTCTAAGATGTTGAAGAAGGGATCTGCAATCAATTGGGAGGGTGAGCCTGATGAAGCTTTCAAAAATATCAAGCAGGCTATCAAAGATGCACCAGTGGTTAAGACACCTGATTATAATGTCCCAATGCACATCTTTTCCTTTGCATCTTTTCACACTATTGCTGCAGTTTTGTTACAAAAGAATAAGGATGATTTTGAGTAGCCTATTGCATTCTTCATTAAATCTTTGTAGGTTGTTGAATTGAGGTATGACATAAATGAAAAATAGGCATATGGACTTGTGAAGGTAGTCAAGGCTTTTAGGTGTTACTTGATGGGGGATGTTGTGATTGCTTTTGTGCCAAGTGCAGTCGTGAAGGATATTTTCTCATAGCAAGAGGTGTCTGGGAGAAGATGCAAATGGATCAATAGGATCCAAGAATTCAACATTGATATCTAGATTACTAAATTGGTTAGAGGACAAGGATTGGAAAAACTAATGGCCCAATCCAATCTTGATGCTAATCAGATAAATCATTTTGAAATTGATTATACATGTGATATGGATGATTGTATTTGGTATCAAGATATCATCTATTACTTGATAAATATTAGATGTCCAATAGGAATGAACAATAATCAGAGGAGGACATTAAAATGACAAGGCATCAAGTATGTAACTATGAAATGTAAATTGTATAGAAAGAATTTAGATTGCATACTTTTGAAGTGTGTTGATGAAGATCAGGCTAACAAGTTGTTAAAGGAAATGCATGAGGGAGTTTGTGGTGGGTATTATATGGGTAAAAAAACCACTCATAAAATCTTGAGAGTAGGGTTTTGGTGGCCTACAATCTTCAAGGATGTGGAACAGTTGGTAAGGAGGTGTGATGCTTGTCAAAGGTTCTCTGGTAAGCTTAAATTTTCAAGTAATGTGCCCTTAAGGCTAGTAGAGGTACAAGCTCCTTTCCAACAATGGGGAATTGATTTCATAGGGGAGATACCAAAAAAGTCAAGTGGACGACACTCATGGATCTTAGTTGCCACTGATTACTTTACAAAGTGGGTAGAGGCTATACCTACAAGAAATGCAACCAGCAAGGTGGTAACTGATTTCTTGTTGAACAACATTGTTACAAGGTTTGTTTTCCCTAAGAGAATAGTAAGTGATAATGCAATGTGCTTTAGGTCTGCTGAATATAAGGACTTTTGCAAAGGTTTAGGAATTCAGATTTCTTATTCCTCACCTTATCATCCACAAGGAATTGGTCAGGCAGGATCTACTAATAAGAGTTTGATTAAAATCCTAAAGAGGATTCTTGAAAAGAATAAGAGGGCATGGAATTCAAAACTGCCATTAGTTGTATGGGCTGATAGGGTAACTGTGAAGAGGGAAATTGGTTGTGCACCATTTGACCTAGTATATGGAATACATGCAAGAATTCCTGAGAATAATTTATTGGAAATCTACAAATTTGTGCAAATATATGATGATGATATAGATGATGAGACGTAGTTGAGAATTGAGGACCTCATTAGGCTAGATGAAATTAGGAGAGAATCAGTTGTAAGAAATGCCAAATTGCAGTTACAGGTTAAGAATTTGTATGACAAGAAGACTCTTGAAAGAAGATTTGAGCCTGGTGATTTGGTGTTAATTTGGAATGCCAGACTAGAGGATAAGGGAAAACATGGAATGTTTGATCCTATCTAGCTAGGGCCATATCTAATTCATGAGAAGTGGGGCCAAGATTCAAACATTGTGAAAGAGTTGAATGGTGAAGTTCAAGAATTGCTAGTTCATGGACAATTCTTGAAGAAATACTTCAATTGAAGGTATTTTCTTTTCCATGAACAGTAGTTAGGTTTGTATATGTTGTAAATTCTATAAATAAGTTACTTGCCCCTATCTTATTTTGTCCTGGTTTGTAGGGTTTTGGTCTTGTTGATCTCTGTTGTCAGTTGTCCAGTGGGATGGTCTGCTTTAACCAGTGATTCTGTAGGAGGCATACATCCCCAGATAGAGCCACTGTTAGCATGTGAAAAAAAATTCATTGCTCTAGCCCTTTTCTTCTGGTCTCTGTAGTTGTTTTTTTTGGTCCCTGGCATAAACCCTAAGCTTAGCAAATTCAAAATCTAGCTATTGTAGTAAAAAACCCTTTGTAATGCCTTGGCCTTGTTTTAATTTTGTGTTACTTTATTCAGGCCACTTAAAAGTCCTCTAACGCATGTGCTTAATTTTTACCCCCTTTGTCACATGATCACATGAACATTTTTTATGTTATGTGATCTTGCGACTAAGGTTTTTCGGGCCCCTTTTAATAATTGTTGATTCACCTAAGTCTCCCATGTTAATTTTTCCTAAGTCTACAAGCCCAGCGGTGCTTTAATTTTTCCTAAGCCAGTGCCTTAAGATTTCCTATGTTTTGAATCAATTTTTCTTGGGCCCGACTCTAACACCTTCTTGATCCTATGGTTGTCATAAGATCACAAGGGTTTTTTCAGAGGCTTGCGATCTTACGATGAGTGTTGATTCTCTTTATGACACAACACTTCAAACTGTGGGTCCAAGGTGACACACATGCATAAATGGCGGTATGTGATTGGTCCATGTATTAATACTATGGTAGTTGTCAGTGGGACCTAGTTTCCAAGTGCATCAAAGGGTCCTGACATTGTCAGTAAATCAACAATGGGCATATGATCTTATGGGATGTGTCAGAGGTTTAAGATCATGCACCAACCATCAATTCTACCTTTTTCAGAGGGGATAAAGTGCAGCAGGTCCACATGCCAGGTGTGCTGATTTGTCGTTATCTAATTTGTCCATGTAGTGTGACTGGACATGTTGTCAGTGGGGCCAAGTTTTTAGAGGTTTAGTGGGCTCTGACACTTGTAAAGCATCGATGGTCAGCATGTAATCTGATGTGTTTTTTCTGACACACGCAAACTTAAGACAACCATTGATCTCTTTCAATGTTAGAGGGTTGTCAGGGTAGGGTAAGATTCTTCACCTGATAGTTCTCTTATGATCTAGAGGAATCTTGGAGGGCTATTTGAACTTAAGACAACTGTCGATCTTTTTGATGTGGGCCTGGTGAATTTCCTCAATCTTTTGGTAGTTTTGATAAAGTGTTTAGTGGCCCGACAAATTTTTGAGGCTTCCCTCATTCGCTGAGTAAGGTGGTAATGTTCCAAAAGGTTTAGTGACTTAGCGAAAAAGCATTCACGTAGTAGCTAAATAATTTGGTGAAGGCATAGAGTATTATGCGACTTGGAGGTATCCTTCAGTCGCCAATTTGCCAAGTTTCACTAGGGTCCTATTAAGTGATAAATCATAAAGACCACGAAAGAGAGGGATCTAATGGTCAGGACTTAAAGTTGATCAAGATTCAAATGTGGACCATTGATTTGCTGCTGGCACCATGGAAATGACTGTTTAATTTCAAATTCAAATTTTTGAGGGTTTCTTGCGACTAGAAGGACTAAAATTTAATGCAGAAGCGACTGGAGTTGGTAAGAGATGATTTGTTTTCTATTGTAGTGTGGTCCAGGGTGTGCCATGTTCATTTGTAGGGGTTTGTACTAGGTTTTTGGTGCTCGAGGTGTGTTGTAGGTGGCCAAAAAGGGCTGACAAATTTGGAATTTCATGATTTGTAGTACTTTCTCAGAGATCTATCATAAGTACAAATCTTTCTCAGGCATGCCCAATTGGTTTTCATCCCGTGCAATAAATTCTTGACTATTTCAGTTGGTCTAGTGGGTGAAACCCTAACCCTACTCATCCATAGCTTGTTGCATCCTATTTTGGGGATTCAAAGATGACTAGTGGTGATATATATTGAAAAGAGTGATATTTTGTAAGGGTGGTTGTTGATGGTATTATACTAAACAAGGAGAGCTTGTTTTCAGGGTTTTGTTTCTCTTTTCATTTTGTTGCCTTGGTAATGTATTGATTCTAAAATTTGATGAGAATACACTTGAATTCCTATCTCAAACTTTTGATTGTCTTCTTGTTCTGATTGCGAATTCATATATGTTAAGGTCACAAAGTGGATTAGCATATGGTAAAAAAATAGTATTCTGAGATTAGCTTGGAGTTCCTGACAAAGTTAGGATTAAAACCTTTAGGGTGATTTCAGTGAGTTCATTGTTAGATCAGAATTTGATGATCAAGTTTGGGAGTGAGGGGATTAATAGGAAAAGCACTTACTCTAAGTTCATGTGTGTTTGAGTTAAGGTTTTAGTTGATATATGTTATCAAGTGACTCTTTGCCCTGGGTTAAGGCATTGATCTATTCTTTGGAAGCAATCCATCATCATCAATCACACACACATTTAAATGATAAAATCTTTAATCAATTAGTAAGGGATATAGTTGTATATTGTTTTGAGACTCCTTTGGAGAAGTGAGTCAAGGGTATACCAACCTAAGCATTAAGGCTCATAGTGTAGGAGGATCTCATTGTTGATCCTTGTTAATTGGCCCTCTTCCTTGTAGACTTTAGAGTGGTGATAGGGTCAAAGCTATATTAAAGTTATCCATCAAAGTATAAATCTACAAGTTGAAGATCATAGGGAACCACCAACATCAGTTACGATAAGGTACCAAGTTAACCAAGGGAAATGACCTCAAGTTGTCTTTGAACAATTACCCTTAGTCCAAACTCATCAAAAGAGAAAGGGGAAGAAACTCATCTTTGATCAATCACCTAGGAGCTAGTCTGAGGCTTGGTTTGACCCAAAGAGCAATCCTAGTGAGTTGAGTACTTCTTTACCATCCTCTCAATCAAATATTGACATGAGCTACACTTTGACTAGGAGACAAAGACAAGCAATGGATCAAACTCTTTCTGACATTTTCCAAAGACATAGGGGTAACATGTTGTTTGATGATGACAATCAACCTGAATCACCACCTATTAACTCAATATTTCTAGATGCTCATCAACGAGCTGAAAGACACTATGCACAAGCTCACCAAGATGCATGGTCACAATATGAAGACCAAAACAAGCAATCTTATGATGCTCATGTGAATGAAGCTAACTTGTTCAATCGTTAAAGGCCAAGCTCTCCACTAAAAACAACCTCAAGATATACAAGTGAGAGGCTAAAAAGAATTGAGTGAGAAAAACAAGCCTTCTTGAATGAACAAGCTGCAAAAGAAGAAAAATTTAGGTGCTTAGAGGAGTAACAATGAGCCTTGTTGGACATAGAGAGAAGAGCTACATAAGAAGAACAAGATAGGCTCCTAGCTCAAAAACTTAATGCCCAATTCAACAATAGGGGTACCAATAGTGGAAACAACTCTCCACCCTCTACTCCCTCAACAACCCCAAGAAGTAGAAGGCAGTCAAGGACTCCTTCAAGATCTCCTAGTCCTAGAGGAAGAATAATTTCACAACATAGGAGATGAACACCTCCTAGGAACTCAAGACAACCCTACCAATGAGCTCATCATGGCTCTCAACATGGATGAAGTGGTACAAGTTTTGATGATCAAGATTTTATGAGAATGAAACAAGAACCACTATTCCAACAATATGTGGAAAAGTACCTTGATCAAAATAAGGATAAGTTCCTAGAGAACTTGATTAACAAAGGTGCGAGGGTTCCTTATAATTTTGATGTGGATAGGAGAATCAAGAAATAGAGCCCCTCACAAGAAGAAGAAATTAAGAAAATCAAGAAAATGATGGCTCCCAAGAGTTCCTTCAACCTTGACTCTATTTGTCCTAATCCTTTTGATAGGAGTGTGAGCATGAAGGATTTTCCTAGGAAAATTGAATTTCCCCAATATGATAAATATGATAGTAATGGTGACCCACATGATCATGTGCGTTAGTTTTATACCATGGGTTTTGAATTTCACCATGAAGATTCCTATTTGATGAGATTTTTCCCAAGGAGTCTAAAATGTTAAGCTATGGAGTGGTTTACCAACATAACCCATCTCGTAAAAAATTTTAAAGAACTGGTCCATAGATTTGTGCAACATTTTGCCTATAACTTATCAAGATCAGTCACCATGCTTGATTTGTGTAATTTAAAACAAAATCAAGGGGAATCCTTTGTTACATTTTTACAAAGGTGGAGATGATTGTGCTCTTGGTATTCTAGGACAATTCCTGAACATGAGAGAATTGATATCATTATGAGAAATTCAGTACCTGAGATGTGGTATGAGGTTTGTAAGATGATCTTTGATTCATTCAACACCATGGTTAAAATAGCATGTAGAATAGATGATGTCTTAAAAGAGCAAGGTATTTTACTAAACAAAATAATAACAACAATAGTAAAAATAATAACTCACATAAGGACAAAAGCAAGAACTCGCACTGGAATAAAAATAAGCAAGTAGTCAATGATAGAGTTGTTGACTCATCCCAACCAAAGGATCAAGGTGTCCTTCATTTGTCCAATGTGGTTCAAGCTATGAAGCATAACACATCCTCTAACCAACAAGAGCATAAACAAAGATATCAAGACAAACCCAAAAAGGAAAAGTGGCAGTTCTCTAAGCTTGATGACTCTTATGAGGATGTTTTCAAAATGCTTATTTCTAACAATCTTGCACAACCACAAGATCCAGCCAAATTTCATATACCTGACATTCAGCCATATTGGTGGAATGAGAAAGCATACTGCATATTTCATAATGGCATTGGCCATGACATTGAGCACTGCTGGAAACTTAAACATATTATTCAAGATCTTATTGAAAATGGCAAACTTGAGATTGATGGATTGAAAACCAATGCAGATCACAAAGTGTTTAAGGAACCTTTGCCTAAATATGATAAGGGGGAAACCTCTAAACCCAAAGATGGAAAAGTTGCAATCAACTCCACCTATACATCTATAGAGAATGTTATCAATATGCTTCAAGTTGTGGATGAAAATGTAAACATGATGTGAAACAAAGATTCTTATTGTCATGATGTGGACTCTCCTCTTATATTTGATGAAGAACTAGTGGTGGTGCTTAGAGGTCCTCACTCTCAAAGGTCATCCCAAGCTCTTAATGCTATCACCAAAAGCCAAGGTCAAGGTCCTGTGATCATTAGAGGTCCTAATTCCAACCAGTCTAGCAAACCCAAGCAATTGACATCTGAGAATGTCACCACCAAGTCAGCAGTCAATCCTAAAATGAACTACAATCTTGTTGACCAATTACAAAGAACACCAGCACAAATCTCAATTTTTGAGCTCCTAGAATTGTCTCCAAGACATAAGTGTGTCCTTGAAGATGCCTTGTGTACAACCAATGTCCCTAACAACATAGATGTTGACCAATTCCAAAACATGGTTAACCTCCTTGCCAGCCCACACTACCTCACATTCTTAGAAGAAGATAACAAAGCCTTGCACCATCCATATAATCTTTCCCTTCATATTGAAGTCATGATTCACAACACCTGTGTCAGGCATGTGTTAATTGATGGGGGTGCTAGGCTCAATATTTGTTCCTTGAGTTTGTTGAAAATACAGGGTTACTCGAAGCAAGTTATTGATACTCACAATAAAATAACCATCAAAGCCTATGATGAGGCAGAGAGAAGCTCCAAATGCTTGGCCATCCTTCTTGTTAGGATTGGCCCCATTGAAAAGGACATTTTGTTCCAAATTGTTGATGTCGGTCCTTTAGCCTATAATATTCTACTTGGTAGATTGTGCATCCATGACATGCAAGTGGTGTCATCCACCTACAACCAATGTGTCAAGTTCCCCTATAATGGAATAGAAGTTTGTATACCTAGGGATAGCACATTATCTGTTAATACAATTTCAGTAGGGACCCATGTTCCTCTTAATCAGGAAGCAAAAAATTTTGATGCAACTTTGGCACAGTGCCAAAATAAGTTCAAAACCATAGATCTTGGTATGGGGGGGTATCACATTGACTCCTTCACAAAGTTTCCAGTCTCACCTAGGTCCTATGGTAAGCCTTCACAAGAGATGCATCCCTCATCTTCAATAATGACTCTATTTGATACATTTGTAGAGTCCTCAATACCCATCTAGGATGAAAAAGAGGAGGTAGCTATTAGAGATTGGATTTACAAAGAGGGAAAATACAAGCATAATAAAAATTTCTCCCCATCTGCTAAGGCTTATGGGAGAGGATATAATTTGGTCAAAAATATGAGCTACCCAGGTCATGGTCCTCTCAGTCATAGATTAGATGCTAAGGCTGAACCACTCAATCATGCTCTCTTTGGCTACAGATCTAAGTCAACGGTTGGCCTAGGTTTTGAAAGTCAGAATAAGAAAACTACTCCTATCCTTGCTATGATGGATAGTGATGATGAGTCTAGCTACATACGTAATTTGAAAAATCAACAAGATAGGTGTGAAGATTGGGTCCCTTCGACCAATCTCCTTTGGGGAGATTTAGATGCTCCAATTATCAATCCAATAGTTTCAGAACTAGAACAAGAACAATCCACTATTGAAGATCATGTTGAGGATCCTATTCAAGAACATCAATACACAAATGACATTCAAGAAGGTGTTACCCTTGGTGACATCAAAGCCTCTACCTCAAGGCCTAAAAAACATGGTTGGTGTAAGCATCCCAGCCAGGATTCAGATACGGACTCACATGAGTATGAGTGGGAGACTCTTTCTGATTGTTCTACAATTGACATGGACATTGATGTTGTCCATACATATGGTTCCCAATGCGAGGTAGCTAATGAGTCTAGTGTAGGATTATAAGATTGGAATGCACGAGTTGCCTTAGTGGACGATGTTTTGCTTGGTAGGATAAGTCTTGATTTGGGTACCTTAGAGGGATACTTGATGGATCTTAACTTTGCAATCACCAGAGATGATACCATTCGCATACACAATACTGAACTAGTCATTGACCTACCCCTTGCCAAGCCTCACTTAATTGATTGGTCTTAGTGCTATCAAGAGCCCCAGCTCCTAACTTTTCAAAATGACCATGAGATAGCATGCTACCTAAATGCCCTTGAACCTATAGTCTCTTCCACCAGTGAACCAACTACAAGTATGACAGAACTAGATATCAAGTACCTTAGTCACAAAATTAAAAGAAAAGGAAAAAAGAATAAGATTTGTGATGACAAAAACCACTATGTGGCATTGTCAGAACCTAAAACCACTGAGTGCACTTAATAGCTTTATCCGTAGACTCTCCCTAGTAGAGTTGCCATTTTGTTGGTAGTTCCCTTTCATCTTCAACTTGTAGATTTATACTTTGATGGATAACTTTAATATAACTTTGACTCTATCACCACTCTAAAGTCTACAAGGAAGAGGGCCAATTAACAAGGATCAACAATGAGATCCTCCTACACTTTGAGCCTTAATGCTTAGGTGGGTTTACCCTTGACTCACTTCTTGAAAGGAGTCTCAAAACAATATACAACTATATCCTTTAATAACTGACTGAAAGATATTATCATTTAGATGTGCGTGTTGTTGATGACAATGAAATGCCTCTAGAGGATGGACCAGTGCCTTAACCTAGGGCAAAGAGTCACCCAATTACATATATCAGCTGAAGATCTTCAATCAAACACTCTTGGGCTCAGAATAAGTGCTTTTCCTATTACCCCTCTCCCTCAAACACATGGACATCAGATTCTTATTTGGTTGTAAACTCACTGAACTCACCTAAAAGACTTTAATCCTAACTTTTCTATGAACTCAGAGATGACTTCACAATACTCTTTGTTTACCATATGCTAATACACTTTATGACACTAACATATATGAGCTCAGAACTAAAACAAGAAGACATACAAAAATGCAAGATTGGAACTCAATAGCATTCTCATTAACATATTTAGGATCAATATACAATCAAAGCAACACAAAGATAGGAAAAAGACCCAAAATCTAGCTCCTCTTTCAGTATAATACCATCAACAACTAGGGACCAAAAAGAAATTTTTGGAACCCTCACTAAGTAACAAAATGCTACAACTCATACCCCTAGTCACCTTGGAATCCTCAAAGAGGATGCATCAAGCTTCAGGTGACTTGGGTTAGGGTTTCAACCTCCCAACCCACTGAAAATAGTAAAAAATTAAATGCAGGGGATGAAAACTAGTCAAACATGCCTGAGAAAGATTTGCACTTATGATAGATCTCTGGGAAAGTACTACAAATCATGGAATTCTAAATTTGACAACCCTTTTGGCAACTTGCAACATGCCTCAAGCACAAAACCACATAGTACAAACCCCTGCAAATGATCATGGAACACCCTGGACCACACTGCAACCACAAACAAATCATCTCTTACTAGCTCCAGTCGCTTCTGCATTCAATTTTGGTCCTTTTGGTCGCAGGAAACCCTTAACAAATTTGAATTTGAATTTCAACAGTTATTTCCAAGTGCCAGCAGCACATTCGCAGTCGATATTTGAATTTAGATCAACTTTATATCACGACCGTTTGATCTCTCCTTTTCATTGGTTTTAAGTCTTTACCTTTAAATATGAGCTCAGTCATATTTAGCGAACTGGCAACCAAAGGGAAATGGCCATTCATGGAATACTTTATGCCTTCGCCAAATACTTTAGCAATTACGTGAACGCTTGTTCGCTGGACCACTAAAATGTTTAGAGAACTACCATCTTACTTTGTGAATGAGTGAACCCTTTGAAATCTATCAGAACCACCAAACACTTTGTCAGAATTGCCAAAAGACTAAGGAAATTTACCAGGCCCGCATCAAGAAGATCAACGGTTGTCTCTATGTGTGTGAAAATTGTACCTGATCTGTAGACACAACACTTCAGTAAAACATTAGAGGTTAGCAAAAATCAAAATCATGCAAAATTGAAATCTAATTTAACCAAGCGATTTACTGCCTTCTAATAGGTGCGAGATTGATGTTCTCAGATTGCTATCGAGATCAGTGACCTAGATGACAACTAAATGAAGGATTTGAATGCAAAACTGATATGAATTGAATGCAATCAATCTATATTTTTGGTATTTTCTATGCAATAATATGAAAAATGATATGAAATCTATGATATGTAAAAACTGATATGCTATGAATTGATCTAACAATAATATGAAAACAAAAGTGATCTCACAACAATGTTGATTCGCAATAAGCTTTGATCCTTCCAATTGCAATTCTCCAGCGTGATTGTGCAAAAATGTGAGATGCTTTGAGATGAGCTGAGGCTTTAATTTATAGAAATCTAGGGCTTTGGAGGTGCATGGAAGAAAGCCATAAATCACTTAGATTAACTCAGCTTGATTTTTGAGTTATCTGATAATAAAGATAATTTAATTCACAAAAACATGCAAATCATGCAAAAATAGCTTTTTAACTCAAATTAGAGTTTAGATCAGCTTTTTGAACTCCAAAAGGATGTTGAGTTCTAAAAGGTCAACACTTTGCATTGATTTTCTAATTTGGAGTTTAACTGTTTCTTTTGAATGTGCATAATAATTATGAATTAATTAAATAAATAAAGTGATTTATGCTCAACTTAACTGATTTTTGAAAATAAATAATTGATTTATGGGTTAATCAATTATTTAATCAAGCTTTTATTAAAACCTATATTATTAAATAATGACAACTTGCTTTAATTAATTAAATAAAAATTTAATCAATTATTCATAGGATATTGGATTTATTGTCAAAATTAAATAATACAATTAATAATAGATAGAATTAAATTTAATTACAAAAGTAAGTGGCAAGATATTAAATCTAATTAATTAAATATGAAAATATTCAATTAATCAAACTTAGGATAAATGTGATTTATCACCAAATAATCATTAAATTAAAGATAATTAAGATAATTAGGAATATTGCTAGGAATATTCCCCGATGTAGAATTTAAGATAATCAATTATGATTTGATGATGTTTAGATGTGCCTTAGATTAGGACTTCAATGTTGATTTCATTTGATTTGTAGATGTAGGAGGTTAATGAACTTATAGCCCATTTTTGGGGTATTACATTTTGCCCCTCTTTGAATTACTGTGCGAAGCGCAGTGGTTCAAAGATAGTGTATTTGATAAAGATATGAAACTAATTCAAAAGATAAACCGATTCCAAGATAGAAACCGATTGAAAGATATGGAGATATTAGGTCCTGAATGACCAAAGATAATGTTCACTGTAATAGCAAATGAACCTATGATTGCGAAAAAGTGTCAAAATGCCTGATTCCAAACCTTAGGATTGCAAAGAAGTGAGTGACTGATTCTAGACTCGATTGTCTTAGTAGAACTAGCAGGTATCACATCCGAATCCTTCAGTTGCCGAAGAACCAAGGAAAGAACACTATGATCCGATGGTTGTAAAAACTGATATAGTTTACAAGATTAGGAGAATACCAGATTGATATGGATCTTGATGAATCTGATATGCCCCAAGTGATGATAGATTTGCCTCGAGCGATGAGGACTTTTGATGAATCAGTAACTAGACGTGGTTGTTGTCTTGATTACTAAGGAAGATATGATTCCAAATCTAGATTACAGACTTCAAATGATGTGCAATACCATGCCCCCTTCGGGATTAAAATTGAAATCTAACAAGAAAAGTCAGTGTTGATAGTTTTAGAAGCATGCTAATTGATTTGAGAAGTGGTTAAACACGTCCAGGAATGTATTTTGCATCATTTAGAGGTCCAAACGACCAAGTTTGACTAGGTGAAACTATGAGTTGACCATAGTTGACCAAGTTTGAAATTTTGATAGTTTGATGTAAGATAATCAGTTAACTTGAAAAATAGATTTCTACTATGATTGAAGGTTGATTATGCAAGTAGTTAATAATATAAACAATCTCAGATTTTGATTTTGATCCTGAAAAAGGATTCTACTTGCTATTTCATTGGAGGAACCTTCATGTATGATTCAGCTCTTGGTAGATGTGAAGAATTAATATGAAGATTTGTTTAAGCTTTGAAGTGTTTCCAAACAGTTGTGAGATCATGCAACATGCATAATGCAAAGAGACATGCAAAATGAAATGCAACCTAAGACCTAGGACCTAGTCACTGATCATGTGTTGATTTTTTATCATCATTTAACTTCTAGGTAACCGGATAAATGAATAGAATGCCAACTAGCTAAAAAAAAACCATAGACATATGAATATTGATTTGTATGCACAAGAATCAATACAACACCCACTAGTCAACAACCATGGATATATGAATATTGATTTTATTTTTGAAATGTCAGATTAGATATAAGCACCAAGGCACAAATGCTAGGATGACCTGAATATCATGTCCATTTTGATATAGCAATTTGCGTTTAACATACACATCAAATGGTCAAGAGATCATTCTAAATCCAGTGTGAATTACCCATAGTGACCCTTTTGCGTGCACATCCTTAGGTAAGATCGCGTTTCACAGTAGGAGAAATAACTCACTCAAAAAGACAATAGTTAGATCAAACTTCCTTGAATTTTCCAGGTATCAATGGTCGAGGTACGCATGGCCATCCAATTTGAGATAGAGGCTCTTACAGTTGGACACCATTTCAATCCAAAATTTTCAAAGTTGTTAGATTTTCACATACAAGCAGAAGACAAAGAAAAGATTATGCCCCTAGTCATCAGTCTCTAAATCCTATAAAGGACATCATCGAAGAGCTCGAAGGGACACAATATGCAAAAATCTCAATGCGAATAAGTAATCATACATGGAGATAAAAGCATGAAAAGCACAGATTGTTTTCAGTTTGTGTTTGATTGTTGTTGTAGATGCAAAATCCTTTCTAGAGATGAGACAGACTTGACTGACTCAAATGAAGCTTCAAAGGACTCTAACTAGATATGATACGTCTAAGATATACTGGAGACCATAGGATATGACATTGATTGCCCCCAAGTTTGAACATTGATAGGATACAGATGCTTGAGCTGATTGGTGTACAAATTGACTTATTAAAAAATTGGAAATACAAAAAAAAATCGGGAGATATGTACAAACTAAAGCAAGA
Organism: Chamaecyparis obtusa; assembly: GCA_027943335.1. NCBI lineage: Eukaryota > Viridiplantae > Streptophyta > Pinopsida > Cupressales > Cupressaceae > Chamaecyparis > Chamaecyparis obtusa. Next base: position 60,205 of record BSBK01008901.1, on the reverse strand, counting down.
CTGAAAGCTGGAAAAGACCAAGATTGCACTGATAGATGGAGCATTTTGAAACAATTGGCACCCGTTTGCCAGGTTTTCACCATCTTGACAGAGATTCTATTTTTGCTACCAAGGCGCCTGTTTCCAGGTTTTCACCAAGGCACTTTTTTTTTTTTCATTTTTTCAATTTTTTTGATATTTTTTGATATTTTTTTTTTTTTTTTTGTGAATCATCAAGGCGCCTATTGCTAGGTTTTCACCAAGATGTTCATTTTTTCAAGACATTTTACCATAGACTAAATGCCTTAGGCATAGAATTTCTTCAAATGGAGAATCTTGATTGGTTCTCAGAGTTGTTCTCCTTTAGTCATTGAGAGTTCATAGGCACCAAAGCCAAAAGTAGCAGTGATTACAAAGGGACCTAGCCAATTGGATTCAAACTTCCCCTTGGGTTCTCGATGGGATTGATTTTTAGGATTTTCTCTCAAGACTAGATCACCAACCTGAAATTCTTTATGTCTGACTTTCTTGTTGTAGCCTCTAGACATTCTCTTCTGATATACTCTGAGATGATCATACGCTGCTTGTCTGCGCTCGTCTAGTAGTTCAAGTTCTTGCAACCTAGACACTCTGTAGTCATCATCAGTTACTAGACCATGCATTCTGATTCTTAGTGATGGGATTTCAACCTCAATAGGTAGTACCGCTTCAAACCCATAAACTAAAGCAAAAGGTGTAGCCCCTGTAGGCATTCTGATACTTGTTCTGTAGGCCCATAGAGCTAGATTAATCATGAGATGCCAGTCTCTGCCAATTTCATTTACTGTTCTATGCAAGATCTTTAATAGATTTTTATTGGAAGCCTCTGCTTGGCCATTCCCTTGTGGATAGTAGATAGAAGACCAATGTTGGGTGATCTTGAATTTGGCACATAGATCATCGAGGTCTTTGTTCTTGAATTGTCCACCATTATCTGTGATTATGGAATGAGGTATCCCATATCTACATATGATATCATTCAATATGAACATAGATATTTTCTTTCCAGTTGCCTGTGTCAAAGGAACTGCCTCTACCCATTTTGTAAAATAATCTATAGCAGTGATTATATGGGTATGTCCATTAGAAGAGTGTGGATAGATAGCACCTATAAGATCAAAAGCCCATTGTTGAAAAAGCCATTATGTTTGTGAAGGGAATTAGATCTCTCCTTGGAGCATGAATCAAGTTACCATGCACTTGGCACTTTTGATAGTTCTTAGCAAACTTGATTCCTTCTTTTTCCATTTCAAACTCCCAAGCAAGATCATATCGTGCAGTCCCAATGTCTAGCAATGTGGAGAACAAGAGGGATTGGCAAGCTGGTGGATGAGATGGAAGATGAGAGAATGAAGGAGAATGAAGGGAAGAAATCCTCGAAGGTCAAACTCTTCAAGAATACCAAAGCTAGGGAAAAATTGTCATGTAAAGCGCAATGGGACAAGCAATGAAAGACTAGCATAGGATAAGTCACAAAAGCGTAATGCCAAAGAAGGAAAGGATGCAGTCCAAAGGAGTAGACATGTCAAGAGGTTTCAAAGCATCATGTTCTACTCTTTTTTTTCTTTTTTTTATTAGATCAAGACCAAAGGGGAAATGGATGGTGAAAGGCTAGAATGAATGGAGGAAGATGGATATGAAGGCTAAACATGAAAGGAATGAAAGCAAGATCATCGTAAGATAGCTCACAAAGTAGCCAAATGTTCATGTATAGATCAACCTTGTCAAGATCAAAGAGAGAAAATGGAATGGATGAAATATGTAAAAGAACTACGCATGATGCCTGATTGCTAGGTTTTCATCATAGTACTTATCCAAGGTGCCACAAGGGAGTGGCTTTCACCATAGAATGAATTTATTTCTCTTTACTTTTGCTACCAAGGTGTCTGTTTCCAAGTTTTTACCAAGGCACATTTTCATTTCTTTTTTTTTTTGGAAGAAGGCAAGCTTTTTAGATAATGCTCGTTGAAAGGATAAACCATGATATGCCAAGGATTCAAAATGATACGCTCAAAGATGCTGATAGGGAAAGGAAGATGGAAGAGGAAAATGGAGGATAAGGTTTTATGTAAAGCAAGTGAGGTTGGAAGATAGGAGGAATAGGCAAGTGAGGAAAAATGATAGGAGGTAGAAGGATAATGAATGGAAGGACTGTGAAAGGGTAGATGGAAAGGAAGGCAAGATCAACATCAACACATGCCTTGAAGGGTGGAAAAAGGATAGAGGAAATGTGAATGAAGGAATACGTGAAGGAATATGGTGAATGGATAGTAGAGGTTGTGGTTTAGGTGCATGGAATGGAAGAATATTTTTGGAGGGAGATGAAGTGGAAGCCTTTGGAAGCTTGAATGTCAACTTAACTTTTTGCTCAACACCAGACTCTTTCAAGAGAGACTTGGGAATCCATATAGTCGTAGGATTTTTATTTCCTTTTGATGATCTAGAGAGAATATCTTCAATGATGGATTTTGGAACCCATACTTGTCAAGTAGTTTTTTTCTTAGATATCTCTTTTGACTTTATGCTTCCATGTCGTTTAGAGGAGACATGGTGATCCTTTTTTGATGGATTCTTGTCTTGCTTCTTTTTCTTGTATTGAACATTCAAGTTACTTCCAAAAGACTTGGGACTTGTGGAAGGAGGATATGACTGGTTTAGATGGGTGGGTGGATAAAACGGATTCAAGGGTATGCATCTATGTTGATCTTGAGGAAATATGGGAGATGGAGGGATGTAAGGACCCAAGATGGATGGTAGATTAGGAGAGTTAGGAGGGGAAAGTGAAGGGGACATAAGGACCCAAGATGGAAGGAAGACATGCAGCCCTTAATAGTGGTGGAAGAGGTCCAAGGATGGAAGTGGAAGATGCAACAGGATAATTAACAAGTTCATCAACATTTATATGACAACCAAGGACATCAGCATCTTTAGAGTGAGCATTAAGATTTTCAATAGGATCATGAACATCTTGAATAGGAGCACCTTCTTTGATAGGATTGTTCAAAGCTTGCAAAGACTTAGGAAGAGTAGAAAGTGGAAGTGAACATGGAGTGGTAGAACAAGAAGATGGAAGACTTTGATCTTGACAAGGATCTTTAGATAGCATAAGCTCATAATTTTTCTCTTGATTTTCAATAGGCTTAACATTGGAAGTAACAACACCATTTTTATCAACCTTAATGGAAGTATTATCTTTGGAAAGTGCAAGTGTAGTAAGGTTATTTTGATTGTCAATAAGCTCAATAATGTAAGTAATAGCTTGATCTTGTTTAGGAGAAGACTTAAGACATGGTGGAATGCATGAGAAAGGGTGTGCAGAATAAAAAAAACCATGAAGCAGATAAGAGACATCACGAAAGGGATTGGATGACATGGAGGGTTCTTGATCTTGATCTTTCTTTATGTTCTTTTCTTCATCATTTTTAGAGTCCTCTTGACATGGAGCCACTTCTAAGGACAAGGAAGCTTGTTGGGATTGTATGGATGACTTTGGAAGAGATGGTGGAGGACTAGCTGAAGTAGGAATTATAGCATATGAAGGCTTAGGCTCTTTAGGTTTACCATTATTGAAAGTATTTGCAGCCAAGTGAAGGTTAGCTTGAGTTTCTTTAAAAGGCAGCCCTGGAGGATAACTATAGTGAACCGCATGAAAAGTATCAGGGCTTGTCGCGAATGAAGGTTCTGTGAAAGATTTGAAAGACTCAGAAGCTTTAGGAAATGTATGAGTATTGGAGGAAGTAGGGGATGGAAGGGAACCATCACAAGAAAATGATCCAACATTAACATGATCTTTCTTGAGAATGTAATCTTTATTTTCAGCCTGAGATTTCTTGGAGGAGAGATCATTATAGCATTGATGTTTCAAATCAGCATGGTACATTTTATATTCCTCAATAGAAGTAGATTTATCATCTAGATATTGTCCACAAAAGCCATCAAAATCTCTTTAAAAATCAGAATCATATGGATCACCATCACAATCTATCCAATGTGACATCCCATTTCCAGTAAGTAGGAACACATGATAAGGACTCTTAGGAATAGAGGTGTCATAGGTATCATTATATTGTCCATCATCATAGTCATCATAGTCTCCAAAGATGGATGTGTCACTCTCCATGGAAGAAGTATCGTAAGGATTGTCATGTTGCTCATATTCTATCCATGGGCATGGTGACATGTACAAGTCTTTATCAAATGCAAAAGAGTATAGAGATTCCCTGGAGAACTCTTTAGGTTCCTTTTCTTTCTTAAGATTGTTAAGTTCAACTTGCATAGCTTGCAGTTGCTTCATCATAGTGGTGATTAAAATTTCTTCCTCATGTGTACTGATTCTTTGAGACATGTATACTAATTTTCAATGGCTACTGCTCTATTCTTGACACAATGATTTGTTCGACAGGCTCTGGAATTAGGCTGCAAAAGCTAAGTATCTAGCAATTCTAAACATTTTTTGACAACTTTCAAAAATTTCCCAAATGACACTCTGGAGACTCGTACGACAGTGGGTATGCTATGAAACGATAGTTGCAAAACTCGTACCATAGTTGGGTAGCAATGAAACGACAGTTGAAAATCTCATATGACAATTGCAAGATTTTGACTTTGAGAATTTGCTGGCATGGAAATTCGTACGACACTGGGTACTCAATCATATAATAGATGGGTTGTAATGAAATGACACTTGGAAAAACTCATATGACTTTTGACTTCCTGAAATGATTTTTGACTCCAGAAAGGATTTTATGTCAATTTTTGCAAAATTTTGAGTTTGTAGATTCGGATTGTTTGCAAATTTCAATGTCCAGGTTTGAGGATTGTAACAGATTTGTCCATTTTCAATAACTAGATAGATAAACAAGAACACAAAATAGTAAGCAAGTGATTTCAAGCATGTTTGAAAACAATGAACAAGGATAAAAGCAACCTTGCACATGAACAATCAAGTGACTTATTCATTGTAATCCTCAGAAGTTTTAATTGTGTATGTTCCAAAATGTTTTGCAATGATGCACATATACCCTAGAAAATAAAACTTTGGTCTCTCTAGGGTTTTTAGTAATGGTTTCACTCTGCAACTTTTATGATCCAAAGGGGTGAACTCCAATCCCGGCGCACCAGGGTTTTGACACAGTCCGAGAACTTAATCTTCAGGAGCTTCCAGGGAGATCTGACAACCCAAAAATGAACCATACCCATGGAGATTTCTTCCACAAGGACATTTATATAGTGGCTATCACTACCACGGTGAAAATGGCTATTAACGCTTGAGGTTCCGTCAATGCAGTTTGCCCTATGAAGGGATTGTCCGCTATGGTTAACCCTCTCTAAAGGTGACTCACAATATGATACCACAAGGGGACTTGGCTCCAGATCCAAGGTTTTGATGCCTCTTCACTTTTAACCCAAAGAAAGCAAGCAGATTAATCTGACATGCTAAGACAAAGTTTGTCTTCACCAAGGTCTATGATGTCAACTCCATGTGATCTATCAACCTCTCCGAGGACATAATGTATCAATCAATAAGAGAATGTGCACTAACCAATTTTGATTCACCAAAGCTCGTGATGTCAACCCCATGTGATCTATCAACCTCTCCTAGGAGAGAATGTATTGATCAATAAGAGAAGATGCAATAACCAAGTTGAATGTGAAACACACTAAGTATCCTCCCTACCTACAAGGATTCTGTCATCAAGAAGGATTTCACTGGGAATCCAATCTCTCAAGAATCATGAAGTGTTCATAGGGCCTAATTACTATGTGAGCACAGATGTATGTTTCCAAAAGAAAATCTACCAAAAGTACCCAAAAAGTAGAAAGAGGAACAATTAACGCTTAAAGTGAATATGAGATGAGTCCACAAGGTGGGACACTTAACACCTCACACAAGCTGAAAACTAGTCCCCAACTTAGAAAACAAGTGAGTTCCTAAAAGCACAAAAGGGTTGCCTAGTGGAACAATTAATGCTTCTCTCCTGTAGACCCCTCCCCTTTATGGCGCTGAGATTGCAACCATGGGGCGGAATGAGGGGCCGGCGAATTAGCGAGTCCAATAACCCAAGATAGAAATCAAGATCAATCACAAGTAATCTAAGACTACTAATAAATACTTAAGGTGTCACAACCTAGTATCAATTATGCAAGTGTGTAAAACAAAAGCATGAAAAGAATCACCCAAGCTAGACACACGAGAGATTTATTTTAAGCCCAAATCAAAATATTATTAGCACAAGTGGAATACCTGAGATCCTCACAACGCGCTTAGTAGATTTTTACCTAATTTTAGCAAACTTTACACTTTTTCCAATCAAAACCAGCAAGAGTCAATCAAAAATAGAGAATTCCAACTGTTAAGATTAGCTGTTAGTCAAAATTCAAAAATCAAATCTGACAAACTACCTGCAAAAATAAAATGACAATTGACATCTAATGCCTAAACTCATACGACAATGGGTCTATTACCAGACGACAGTAAGAAACTCGTACAATAGTGGGTATGCTCCCAGACGATAGTCTGGAAACTCGTACGACACTAGGTGTCTGATGAAATGATAATCCAACTTCCAAATGATAATGGGTGCCTGATGAAATGATACTCAGTCAACTATCATACAACAGTGGGTATGCTCCCAGATGACACTAGGTGTCTGATGAAATGACAGTCTGAAAAACTCATACAACACTGGGTGTTTGATGAAACGACAGTTTGAAAAACTTGTACGATAATTCAAAAAACTTGTACAACACTATACGGACCAAAATTTAAAATCACGCTGTACGGACAGTTTTGATAGAAAAAGTGCCAAAATTTTTATTTTTTTCCTTTTTTGCAGGCAAAAAAGAAACAAAAAATAACATCCTACTGAGAATACAACCAGAACAGGAAGCAACAGGGGAGTTCTAATAGAGAAATGATAGAAGATTGATAGAAATGAAGAGAAGCCCATTTTAGCGCCCCACGGTGGGTGCCAGAAATGTGTGTGTCAAAATTGTACCTGATTTGTAGACACAACACTTCAGTAAAACATTAGAGGTTAGCAAAAATCAAAATCATGCAAAATTGAAATCTAATTTAACCAAGCGATTTACTGCCTTCTAATAGGTGCGAGATTGATGTTCTCAGATTGCTATCAAGATCAGTGACCTAGACGACACCTAAATGAAGGATTTGAATGCAAAACTGATATGAATTGAATGCAATTAATCTATATTTTTGGTATTTTCTATGCAATAATATGAAAAATGATATGAAATCTATGATATGTAAAAACTGATATGCTATGAATTGATCTAACAATAATATGAAAATAAAAGTGATCTCACAACAATGTTGATTCACAATAAGCTTTGATCCTTCCAATTGCAATTCTCCAGCGTGATTGTGCAAAAATATGAGATGCTTTGAGATGAGCTGAGGCTTTAATTTATAGAAATCCAGGGCTTTGGAGGTGCATGGAAGAAAGCCATAAATCACTCATATTAACTCAACTTGATTTTTGAGTTATCTGATAATAAAGATAATTTAATTCACAAAAACATGCAAATCATGCAAAAATAGCTTTTTAACTCAAATTAGAGTTTAGATCAAATTTTTGAACTCCGAAAGGATGTTGAGTTCTAAAAGGTCAACACTTTGCATTGATTTTCTAATTTGGAGTTTAACTGTTTCTTTTGAATGTGTATAATAATTATGAATTAATTAAATAAATAAAGTGATTTATGCTCAACTTAACTGATTTTTAAAAATAAATAATTGATTTATGGGTTAATCAATTATTTAATCAAACTTTTATTAAAAACTATATTATTAAATAATGACAACTTGCTTTAATTAATTAAATAAAAATTTAATCAATTATTCATAGGATATTGGATTTATTGTCAAAATTAAATAATACAATTAATAATAGATAGAATTAAATTTAATTACATAATTAAGTGGCAAGATATTAAATCTAATTAATTAAATATGAAAATATTCAATTAATCAAACTTAGGATAAATGTGATTTATCACCAAATAATCATTAAATTAAAGATAATTAAGATAATTAGGAATATTGCTAGCAATATTCCCCAATGCAGAATTTAAGATAATCAATTATGATTCGATGATGTTTAGATGTGCCTTAGATTAGGACTTCGATGTCAATTTCATTCGATTTGTAGATGTAGGAGGTTAATGAACTTATAGCCCATTTTTGGGGTATTACAGTCTCATCTTCGCATAGACCTCCAAGGTTCTTCCAGATCATAAGACAACCATCAGATGAAGAATCTTGTGCTTCCTTGACAGCCCTCTGATAGGATATGAAATCAACTGTCGGCGCAAGATCTTAAACCTCTGACACATCTCATAAGAACTTATGCCAACCATTGATTTACTGACAACATCAGGACCCTCTGACGAATCCAAAAACTAGGTCCCACTGAAAAATGCCAAGTCATTACCTTGTGGACCAATAAGAGACTGCCAACTATGCTTACATGGCAATTAGGACCCACCAAGAACATTATACCACCTGGAAGATCAGACAGACAGCGTAAGATCTTAAAGGCTCAAAAGATTCTATGCACTCACACGCCAACCGTCAATCTGGAATCTTAGCCAATTGAGATACTGAGCCCCCTTGACATGTTATATCTAACTCACCACCATCGACCAATAAAAAACTGCCAATTCAACATCCTCTGACAGTGGACCCGCCTACTTAGAAAAGTTGCGTCATGGAAAGGGATCAATGGCTATCATAAGATCGCAAGGCTCTGACAAAACCTTTGCACTTTCGTTACAAATTTTGGATCAAGATGGTGTCAAAAGGCCAGGCCTAGGAAATATCAAATCTGACACTATAGGAAAAATTAAAGCACGGGACTTAGGCTTTTAGGAAAAATTAGGCGCTGAGGACCATAGGAAAATTAAAGGCCGCAGGGGGTGAAACCTAGGAAAAATTAAAGCGGGGGCTGACCAAAAGTATAAAGCATGTGCATTTGAGGACCTTTAAGTGACCCAAAAAGGTAACACAAAAATAGAATAGGGCCAAGACTTTTCAAAGGATTTTTCATACAACGGCTAGTTTTCAAAAATTTGAACTAAGGGCTTATGCCAGAGACCTAAAAACAACTGCAGAGACTAGGAGAAAAGGGCTAGAGCCATGAAAATTTTTGAACGTGCTAACAGTGGCTCTGTTTGGGGATGTATGCCTCTTGTAGGCATAGCAAGGATCTAGAATCACTGGTTTAAAGTAAACCATCCCACTGGACAGCTGACAACTGACAACAGAGAGAGCAACAAGACAAAAACCCTATAGACCAAGACAAAACAGGGTAGGGGCAAGCAACTTATTTATAGAATTTACAACATGTATAGACCTAACTACTATTCATGGAAAACAAAATACCTTTAATTGAAGTATTTCTTCAAGAATTTTCCATGAACTAGCAATTCCTGAACTTCACCATTTAATTCTTTCACAATGTATGAATCTTGGCCCCATTTTTCATGAATTAGATATGGCCCTAGCTAGATGGTATCAAACTTACCATGTTTTCCTTTATCCTCTAATTTGGCATTCCAAATTAACACCAAATCACCAGGCTCAAACCTTCTTTCAATAGTTCTCTTGTCATACAAATTCTTAACCTGCAACTGCAATTTGGCATTTCTTGCAACTACTCTCTTCTAGTCCCATCCAACCTAATGAGGTCCTGAATTCTCAACTACATCTCATCATCTATATCATCATCATACAATTGAACAAACTTATACATTTCCAATAAATTATTCTGAGGCATTCTTTCATGTATTCCATATACTAGGTCAAATGGTGCACAACCAATTTCCCTCTTCATAGTTACCCTATCAGCCCATAGAGCTAATGGTAGTTTTGAATTCCATGCTCTTTTATTCTTTTCAAGAATCCTCCTGAGGATCTTAATCAAAATCTTATTAGTAGATTCTACCTAATCATTTCCTTGTGGATGATAAGGTGAGGAATAAGAAATCTGAATTCCTAAACCTCTGCAAAAATCCTTATATTCAGCAGACCTGAAGCACATGGCATTGTCACTTACTATTCTCTCAGGGAAACCAAACCATGTAACAATATTATTCAATAGAAAATCAATCACCACCTTACTAGTTGAATTTCTTGTAGGTATAGCCTCTACCCACTTTGTAAAGTGACCAGTGGCAACTAAGATCCATGAGTGTCCTCCACTAGACTTGTTTGGTATCTCCCCTATGAAATCAATTCCCCATTGTTGGAAAGGATCTTGTACTTCAACTAGTTTTAATGGCATGTTACTTGAAAATTTGAGCTTACCAGAGAACCTTTGGCAAGCATCACACCTCCTTACCAACTGTTCTACATCCTTGAAGATTGTGGGCCACCAGAATCCTACTCTCAAGATTTTATGAGTAGTAGTTTTACCCATATAATGCCCACAACAAACTCCCTCATGTATTTCTTTTAACAACTTGTTAGCTTGATTCTCATCCACACATTTCAAAAGCATGCAATCTAAATTCTTTCTATACAATTTACATTTCACAATCACATACTTGATGGCCTGTAATTTTAATGTCCTCCTCTGATTATCATTCATTCCTCCTAGACATTTCATGTTTCTCAAATAGTAGATAATATCTTGATACCAAATACAATCATCCATGTCACATGTATAATGAACTTCAGAATGATTTATCTAATTAGCATCAAGATTGGATTGAGCCATCAGTTTATCCAATCCTTGTCCTCTAACCAATTTGGTAATTTGGATATCAATGTTAAATTCTTAGATCCCATTGATCCATCTGCATCTTCTCCCAAACACCTCCTGTTGTGAGGAAATATCTTTCACAGCTGCACGTGGCACAAAAGAAATCACAACTAGCCCCATCAAGTAACACCTAAAAGCCTTGACTACCTTCACAAGTGCATATGCTTATTTCTCATTTATGTCATACAAAGATTTACTGAAGAATGCAATAGGCTACTCAAAGCCATCCTTATTCTTTTGTAACAAAACTACAGCAATAGTGTGAAAAGATGCAAAGGAAAAGATATGCATTGGGACATTATAATCAGGTGCCTTAAGCATTGATGCATCTTTGATAGCCCGCTTAATATTTTTGAAAGCCTCATCAAGCTCACCCTCCCAATTGATTGCAGATCCTTTCTTCAACATCTTAGAAATAGGCCTAGTAACCTTTGCAAAATTTGTCACAAACCTCCTTAAGAAATTGACCTGACCAAAGAAGGACTGAATTCCTTTAACATTTTTTGGTCTCTAAATTTTATCAATAGTTGCTACCCTCTAAGGGTCAATTCTCACTCCTTGCTTCCCAACTAAGCCGCCAAGCAACTTACCTTTAGTGACACCAAATGCACACTTGTTTGGATTTAATGAAATGCCATTCTCCAAAGCCCTCACAAATATTTTCTCTAAATGAATACAATGGTCTTCTTCCTTCTTGGAATAGGCAGTTAAATCATCTTGATAAACAACAAGGAAATCATTTATAAAATCTGAAAAGGAAACATCCATTGCCCTTTGAAAAGTAGTACCAGCATTTGTGAGACCAAAAGGCATTCTCACATAAACATATGTCCCCCAAGGTGTTGTGAAAGCTATCTTGAATTGTTCTGACTCTTTTACAATTACCTAATTGTAACCAGAGAAACCATCCATCATAGACATCAATTTTGATCCTGTCACTCTCTGCAACATAACTTCCATATTAGGCAGACAATAGTTATCCTTTAATGAGCTGATTTTCAAATTCCTGAAGTCCACACAAAGTTTGATATCACCATTCTTCTTTCTCACAGGAACAAGATTTGACACCCAAGAAGAGTGCCTAATGGGCCAAAGTAGGATTTATAGGCCTTTGTTTTTGCCAGAAAGGTTTAGCATCTTCCTTCAAAGGAATGATGTGCTAAAACAAATCCTTTCTATAAACCTTTAGGTCATCATATGACCATGCAAAAACATGTCTGAATTTTCTCAATAATTCAATCAAAGATTTTCTCACCTTGTGATACATGTCCCTACTAATGCATACCTTCTTAGGTGCCTCATGTGTTCCAATATTTATCTCCTCTAGATCAGCATGATCATCTCTTTCAATATTCTTTTGAACTCTATCCTATTTATCAAAGACAGTCTCCAAAACAACAAGCCCCTAGGGCACCTTGTTAGTTCTAAGCTGAATGACCTCATTGCCAACGGCAACCTCCCTTCCTTCTACTGACTCAATGAAGGCTGAACAATCAAATGCTTGACCATGATACTGATCTTCACAGCTCATAAACTTCAAGATATCATTATAATCATCAAAAACTTGCCAATTCTCAATATTGTCTGGTATACTAGGCCTAGCCTGAATTTCAACTTTAGAGATACCAATAAATGTAATATCATTGGGATTGATTGCAATATTGGATAACAAATCAGCCATCTTATTGTTACTCCTATCCTTCCACTCAATATTGAAGGCATCAAAATGTTCAATCAAATCCCAAATTGCATTCCTATATTGTTTCAACCTTTTATTCTTGGAAGCATATGATGATCTGACTTGGGACACCACCAACTCAGAATCACCAACAACACTTAAGCACTTAATTCCATGTTTTTGTGCCAACCTTAGTCCTAAAAATAGTGCCTCATATTCTGCTATATTGTTGGTACAAAATAAATTTAATGTGAAAGAAAATTTTTAGGTGTTTCCATTAGGAGAAATAAGAAAAATACCTGCTCCTACTCCATCCTTGCAATTTGCACCATCAAAGTACATTACCCACAAATCACCCTACACAAAATTAACACTTACCTCGATAGAGATAGGTGACAAAATAGGTTCCTTCTCAAGTACAGGGATCTCTGCCCTAAAAGCATTAATATTAGTATCCACAAAACATGTATTCTCATTGTCAATACTTCTCTCAATCATGTGGCATACTCTTGGCTCTCGATCAATCTTGACAAAATGATCATCAATCTTGAAAGTGGCATAGGACAAATCACACTGTAAACTTCCACCCATGACAACACTCCACCTTCTAGATAGCAGTATCCCATAATGAGGAGGGATGTCCACCACCAAAACACTCATTGTTAGCTCTTTCTCTAGATATGCTGCTAGCCTATATGGCATTGCATTGAGAGTCCCAATGACTGGTACCTCCCTCTGATCCATTGCACAACATCTACCTTGAACTCTATCAACTTTAAGGCCCAACTTTTCGATAATCTTAAAAGACATAACAGTATTAGAGGCACCACTATCAATCATACAATTTCTTAATGTCATTCCATTCACAAGGACACTTAAAAAGAATGGATCAATGCTTTCAAGGATAGCATTGACAAAACTATCCAAATATATAGGAGGAATTTGAGATACAATTCCCTGAGCAGCAACACCTTTCAAAGCTTTATCCTAAGATCCATTGCATGCAACATGATTATTATGAACATTATCTACCCATGCAATAGCTTTGTCTTTGTGTTCAAGGATCCTCAACAATTCTAACAATAAAACCTTAACTGTAATTTGGGACAATACAGATAACATATCAATAAGAGCAGAGGAAGGAAACTCAATCTGCATTGCCTTTGTATCCTTTTTCTTGTCTGATACATTAGGTGTATTGGCCACCCTCATTTTTTCATTCTTAGCCATTGTGTTAACTGGCTTCTCAATCTCACTAGAAAACCTTTCAACTCCAACTCCCTTATGCTCACAATTCTTACCTTTTACAGTCTTGAATTTCACCATGTGATCACCTTTTGATTTGTTCTCATTAGGCTCTCAGGATTTGGTACTCTTTATAAACATTCCTGTAGCTTTCTCATTTATATTCCTTGCCACCATGCCTCTAGTTTTCAATTGAGAAATCATTTCTACAATAATCCTATCCATCTCTTCTCTAGAAGGTCTTCTTAAATTTACTGGCTCAAAAAAAGAGTTCATTTTACATGTCTTCTTATCAATGTCTTCACTATCAGAAAAAACCTCTTGATGAAAAAGGGCCTGCATGTGTCTCTTCACATTAAAATCTTCTTCTTCATCAAAATCAGAATCATCTTCATATCCTAGATATGAATTAGCCATGTTGCATCCAACATCATCTTGATCTTCTTCTTGATCTATCTCCTCATTTCCACAATCTTGATCTGCATCCATAGAATGTACAACCACACAATGCTCTATAGAATGAGGGGACTGACATGAAACACACCAGGGTATGTCCTCCATGAAATTTATTGAAGCTTTTTGTAGAGGGTTAGGGACACCTCTATCATTTTTTCCTCTTGCAACTGAGACAACAGGCCTGCCATCTTTCCATTGGGTGTTGTAGGGGTAGTTCTACAATCTATTCTGCTTATTGAAATTGTTGTTGAATTGAGGCCTTTCATTGGTAAGAGCACTGATGTTCCTATTTGCAGGTGCCTTCAAATCCTTCAATGCATTGAGCACCTTATCCAATTGATCTTCTTCTTGCTTCCTATTTCCAACATTCCTATCATTTTCTTTTTTGTATTTCTTGTATCCAAACAACTTAGGGTCATCTCTCTTCTCACCCAATTTCCCTAATATTTTCATATTGTTCTCAATATTGACTACAATCCTAAAAGCATCTCTAAGAGTTATTGGTTCCTTGTCCCTCAACAAATATCCCATCTTTCCATCAAATACATTGAAGTATGTAGTTAGACAAATATTGTCATCTAACCGCATAACTTGGAATAACTTATGCATACCCTTCTAAAATCTCATGTTGAATTTAGCTGCAGACTCATTCTAATTTTTCCTTATGGTATTGAATTCATTCAACATGAAACTAGCATTAGGCCTATCACCATACTGCTTTTTAAAACATCTCTCAAAGGAATCCCAAGTATCAATACATTTATCAGGAAGTCTCTTAAACCAATCTCTAGCATCCTCCATTAGAGATTGAAAAAATAATTTCATGACTACATCCTCATGCTCTACCTCATAATCATTAAGCATATCAACAAATAGCCTAAGATGCTCCTCAAAACTAATAGCATTATTACCAACAAACTTAGGTACCTTATCTCTTATATCATTTGGAAAAGCATTTGGGTAGCCAGGAATCCCATCAAAACTAATTTGTCTATAGCCTTCTAATTACATAGGTCTTCTTTGAAACCCTAAACTAGTGTTCCCACTAGAATTATTATTTTTGTCTACATTCCCACCCACTTGCACATTTTACTGTCTATTAGGATCAACAAATGATTTGGTAGATACATTAGGAATTAGATTACTAGTAGTAGCATTGCTAAGTGGAATAGTAGTGTTCATAGATGGCATACCTAGTTCAGTAGTAGAAGGGCCATGAACATTAGCTGATGAAGCCCTCAAGAACTAGATCTTTCTTCTTTTCTCTACAATAGCTGCATCAACTGCATCTCTTTCCAACTCTTGAGCAAGAGCCTCATCCTCTTTTCTTGTTCTTTCTATCTCTGTCTTCCTATTTGATTTAGGTGGTGGGATCCCTGGTATTGTCACTGGTTTTCTTATTTCAACACCCACAATCTTCTGCTTTCCTTTTTCATTAATAACTATAGTAGGCCTAGTAATCTCATGTCCATTCTTACCCCTAGGCAAAGGAGCATAACTTTGCACTTGTCTGATCACAGGGCCTTCTTCATCAAACTCATGGTCTTGTAACAAGCATTCCTACTCATTTCTTAGAGCTTCAAGATCACCAAAAACATCATGCTGCAACATCTTAGGAGCACAAGCAAGCATCTTGTTTCTCTCCTTCTTTTGATTGATTTTTCTGAGAGACTATCTTTCTATTAGAGCATTCATCTTTTCAGCCTCTCTCTCCTCTTGTAACCTCTTATGTATGGCATCCTTTTCTACCAACTACAACCTAAGTGCATTTAAATCATGTGGGTCTATCATAATGTCATCAAAACCTAATGACACATCCATATCAGTGAGATTTTGATATGGGAAATGGACTTGCCTTGGTCTCATGGGTTCTCTTCTGAAATTATCTTCATCAAGATCTAAATCAATCTCAAAACCCATCTCTCTGGCTTGTTCATCCTAACCTGTAGGAAATGAACCCTTGTCTTGAAATATAGCCTCTAGGGTATCATAAAATTTATCTTCAGAGCGACCACCATCTGATCTAGAAACTCTATCTTGTGAACCTTCCTCACTTCAGGAAACATGTGGTGCTCTACCTCTGGTATTTCTTTGTTCTCTTATGGGAGCACTATTAGACTCACCATTTCTCCTGATCCAAATCTTCTTCTCCTATCTAGGTAATTGTTCCAGAGTGACCTCCAGATGTTTTCTGACAAAGGACATAGTATTCCTCCTCTTGTCCATCTTTTACAGTTTATAGCACTAGTTCTAAACCTTTTGAGTCACCACCCACCAAAGTGGGAAATCTTTAACTGAATACTACCGGAAAACAAGAGTGCACTTAATAGCTTTATCCGTAGACTCTCCCTAGTAGAGTTTCCATTTTATTGGTAGTTCCCTTTGATCTTGAACTTGCAAATTTATACTTTGATGGAGAACTTTAATATAACTTTGACTCTATCACCACTCCAAAGTCTACAAGGAAGAGGACCAATTAATAAGGATCAATAATGAGATCTTCCTACACTTTGAGCCTTAATGCTCAGGTAGGTGTACCCTTGAATCACTTCTTCAAAGGAGTCTCAAAAAAATACACAACTATATCCTTTACTAACTGACTAAAAGATATTATCATTTAGATGTGTGTGTGGTTGATGACAATGAAATGCCTCCAGAGGATGGACCAGTACCTTAACCTAGGGCAAAGAGTCACCCAATTACATATATCAGTTAAAGATCTTAAATCAAACACTCTTGGGCTCAAAATAAGTGCTTTTTCAATTACCCCTCTCCGTCAAACACATGGACATTAGATTCTTATTTGGTTGTAAACTCACTGAACTCACCTAAAAGACTTTAATCCTAACTTTGCTATGAACTTAGAGATGACTTCACAATACTCTTTGTTTACCATATGCTAATACACTTTGTGACACTAACATATATGAGCTCAGAACCGAAACAAGAAGACACAAACAAATGTAAGATTGGAACTCAATAGCATTCTCATTAACATATTCAGGATCAATATACAATCAAAGCAACACAAAGATAGGAAAAAGACCCAAAATCTAGCTCCTCTTTCAGAATAATACCATCAACAACCAGGGACCAAAAAGAAAGTTTTGGAACCCTCACTAAGTCAAAAATGCTACAACTTATACCCCTAGTCACCTTGGAATCCTCAAAGAGGATGCATCAAGCTTCAGGTGACTAGGGTTAGGGTTTCAACCACCCAACTCACTGAAAATAGTCAAAAATTAAATGCAGGGGCTGAAAACCAGTCGGCCATGCCTGAGAAAGATTTGCACTTATGATAGATCTCTAGGAAAGTACTAAAAATCATGGAATTCCAATATTTTCAACCCTTTTGGCCACCTGCAACATGCCTTGAGCACAATACCACATAGTATAGACCCTTGCAAATGATCATGGAACACCCTAGACCACACTGCAACCACAAAAAAATCATCTCTTACTAGCTCTAGTTGCTTCTGCATTCAATTTTGGTCCTTTTGGTCGTAGGAAACCCTTCACAAATTTGATATTTGACTTTATATCAACTTTATATCGCGACCATTTGATCTCTCCTTTTCACTGGTTTTAAGTCTTTACCTTTAAATATGACCTCAGTCATATTTAGCGAACTGGAGACCAAAGGGAAACAGCCATTCATAGAATACTTTATACCTTCACCAAATACTTTACTGATTATGTGAATGCTTGTTCACTGAACTGCTAAAAAATTTAGAGAACTACCATCTTACTTTGCAAATGAGTGGACCCTTTGAAATCTATCAGAACCGCCGAACAGTTTGTCAGAACCGGCAAAAGACTGAGAAAATTTATCAGGCCCGCATCAAGAAGATTGACAGTTATCTCATCTTCTCATAGACCTCCAAGATTCTTCCAGATCATAAGACAACCATCAAATGAAGAATCTTATGCTGCCCTAACAACCCTCTAACAGGATATGAAATAAACAGTCAGTGCAAGATCTTAAACCTCTGACACATCTCATAAGAACTTATGCCAACCATTGATTTATTGACAACATCAGGACCCTCTAACACATCCAAAAACTAGGTCCCACTGACAAACACCAAGTCATTACCTCATGGACCAATAAGAGACCGCCAACTACGCTTACATGATAATTAGGACCCACCAAGAACATTATACCGCCTGGAAGATTGGACGGACGACGTAAGATCTTAAAGGCTCAAAAGATTCTATGCGCTCACACGTCAACCGCCAATCTGGAATCTTAGCCGATTGAGATACTGAGCCCACCTGACATGTTATATCCTACTCACCATCCTCAGCTAATAAAAAACTACCAATTCAACATCCTCTGATAGTCGACCTGCCCGCTTAGAAAAGCTACATCATGGGAAGGGATCAATGGCTATCGTAAGATCACAAGCCTCTGACAAAACCTTTTCACTTTCAGGACAACCATTGGATCAAGATGGTGTTAGAATGTTGGGCCCAGGAAATATCAAAGCTGAAACTATAGGAAAAATTAAAGCGCATGACTTAGGCTTTTAGGAAAAATTAGGCGCTGAGGACCATAGGAAAATTAAAGGCCGCCGAGGGTAAAACTTAGGAAAATTAAAGTGGGGGCTGACCAAAAGTATAAAGCATGTGCATTTTAGGACCTTTAAGTGACCCAAAAAGGTAACACAAAAATAGAACAAGGCTAAGGCTTTTCAAAGGATTTTTCATACAATGACTAGTTTTCAAAAATTTGAACTAAGGGCTTATGCCAGAGACCTAAAAAGAACTGCAGAGACTAGTAGAAAAGGGCTAGAGCCATGAAAGTTTTTGCACGTGTTAACAGTCTATAGCTCCAAGTATCAAACTAGTAAAATAGAAATTGAGGAAAATGAATCCTCACATATCTCTCCTTGTCAAAGCTGAATTAGAGAAACTCCTCGGTGTGGGATTTATAAGAGCCATTGATTATGCCGGATGTATATCCAATATTGTACCAGTTTCAAAACATGACAAGTCCATTCATGTTTGCATAGACTTTAGAGATCTTAATAAAGCATGCCCAAAGGATGATTTTCCACTTCCAGACATAGACATGATAGTGGACATGACCGCGGGCTATGAGATCTATTCTTTGATGGATGGCTTTTCTGGGTATAATCAAATCAAAATAGCTCCTGAAGACCAAGAGAAAACTACATTCACTTGTGCATGGGGAGCCTATTGCTGGAACGTCATTCCATTTGGATTAGAAAATGCCAGAGCTACATATCAATGAGCTATGACTACTATCTTCCATGACATGATGCATAAGAATATGGAAAACTACATGGAAAACACCTTGGCAAAATCCAAGAAAAGGGATACACATCTTGTTAATTTGGAAGTAATTCTAGATCATATGGAATAGTTTCAACTCAAATTAAATCCCAAAAAGTGTGCATTTGGAGTTACCTCTAGAAAACTCTTAGGATTTATCATTTCAGCTAAAGGAATAGAGGTGGATCCTGAGAAAGTTCAAGCGATAATGGATATGTCACCTCCCAAAAACATCAGTCAAATGAGGAGTCTTCAAGGATGCCTTCAATCTATACAGAGGTTTATTTCCCAACTAGATGATAGTGCTCAACCCTTTAATAATACTTTGCCTAAAGGAGTTAAATGTGTCTGGAATGAGGAATGTTAGCAAAGCATGGAACAAATAAAATAGTACTTGACTAATCCTCCAATCTTAATGCCTCCTATCCTAGGAAAACCACTTATATTATATGTCTCAGCAATAGAATCTTCCCTGGGGGCATTATTGGCTCAGTTTGATGATACTAGAAAAGAAAGAGCCATATATTATATCAGTCATACTCTTGTGTCATATGATGACAACTACACTAGTATTAAAAAATCTTGCCTAGGGGTGGTGTTTTCTTCCCAAAATTTGTGGCATTACATGCTAGCGCATACAATACACCTCATTGCAAAAATTAATCCTCTAAAATACTTGCTTGGTAAGGCTTCTCTCATGGGTAGACTTGCTAAATGGATGATGATTCTTTCAGAATTTGACATAGAATATGTTGAGCGTAAGGCTATAAAAGGACAAGCCATTGTAGACCAATTGGCTGATTTTCTAGTTAGAGATAAAGAACCAATTCAAGTTGAATTTCTAGATGAGCACATAATATACATGACTGCAAGAACATGGAAGATGTTCTTTGATGGCTCTTTCATGCAAGATGGATCAGGTGCATGAGTGTTGTTTGTTTCACTTCATGGGTACACAATTCCTAAGTCCTAAAAACTATTATTCCCATGCAGAAATAACATTGCTGAGTATGAGGCCTTAACAAATGGACTGAAAATGGCTATAGAATGGGGAATCACAGAGCTTCATATTTATGGGGATTTGCAATTGATAGTCAACCAAGTTAATAAAGAATACCAAACCAAAGATGAAAAATTGGTACCCTATAAGAAAATGGTTGATTCATTGCATCGATACTTCACAATTATTACATTTTAACAAATCCCTAGAGTAGAGAATAAAGCAGCTGATGCTATGGCTACATTAGATTCACTTCTTCAGCTAGAACATGAGTCTAGATTTGAATTCCTGGTGGAAGAGCTACGCTACCCTATCTATGACTCCCAAGAAAGCCAAGTTGTTTTCACCCTTATTGGCCATGAATCATCTCGCTATGGTTCCATTTATTCATATCTCCATGATGGTACTATTCTTGAAACCTTCAATCATTTTGAATGAAGAAACCTAATCCGAAATGCCTCTTGCCACACCCTAATCTCTGGTGATCTGTATAGGAGGGGTTTAGATGGGACACTTCTTAGGTGTTTAGAGAAGGATGAGTCCAACCAAGTGTTAGTTGACATTCACGAGGGCATTTGTGGAGGACATTCTAATGGTCTTGCTATGGCCTGATGGTTTCTTAGGGTAGGGTACTATTGGTCTACCATGTAGATAGATGCAGTAGCTTTTCCCAAATCTTTTGAAAAGTGTTAGAAACATGGAAACTTGATACATGCTCCAGGCATGGAGCTTATTCCTTCTATTTCTCATTTGGGCCTTTGACCTTGTTGGGCAGATTCAGCCCAAATCATCAAGTGGACACAAACTCATTATCACTACTACTGATTACTTTACCAAATGGGTAGAAGCTATCCCACTTTATGTTGCCTCATGCAAGATAGTTTCTTTGTTTATTTTGAATCATATCATCTGTCGGTATGGAGTGCCTTCTGAGATAATCACTAACAATGGAGGTCAGTTTAAAAACAAGGACCTTAAACATCTCTACAATAAATTCAAGATAAATTAGCATTGGTCCTCCATTTACTTCCCACAAGGAAATGGAAAAGCAGAGGATTTAAATAAGACCATTCTCAAAATCCTCCATAGAACAGTTAACAAGAATGGTAGAGACTAGCACCTATAGATAAATTCGGTATGTGGGCCTAGAGAATGAGTATTTGTACTTTGACAGGGGTTACTCCTTTTGCCCTCACTTATGGTGCTAAAGCAGTGTTACCTTTAGAGGTGGAGATTCCTTCTCTTAGAGTTTCCCTTAAAGGTCTAGTGACAAATGAAGACTATCATGCCATGAGACTTCAAGAACTGGAACTTCTAGATGAAAAGCGTAAAGTATCTTTTGATCACATGAGAGTTTACCAAAAGCATATGTCCAAAGCATTCAACAAGAAGGTTCACCCTAGATAATTCCAAGTGGGAGATCTTGTCCTACGAGAAAACCCTAAGAACCAACAAAATAGAGAGCAAAAGGGAAAGTTTGAACCTAATTGGCTTGGACCATACATTATCAGTCCTACTTTTGGGATAGGTGCTTACTTACTATCTAATGAAAAGGGAGAGCACCTCCCTGATCCTATCAATGTGTTGCACCTAAAGAATTTCTATCCATGATGTCTATTCTGTCTAGGGGCATCCTTTGTATATATCTTATATATCCTAAAAAAATTCCAAAAAAAAATTCATATATGATGCTAAAAAAATCCTAAAAAGCATATAAAGTCCTAAAAAAAATATAAAAATAAAAAAAATTCAAAAAAATAGAAAAAAGCGCCTTGGTGAAAACTTGGAAACAGGTGCCTTGCTAGAAAAAAAACAAAAAAATTGAAAAATAAAAAAATGTTCAAGTGGTGAAAACCTAGAAACAGGCACTACTTGAGGCCTTTGCACCCTTGTTTCTTAGCATGCATCCTCGACACTTAGCCTTTCTCAATCATGCCTTGTCCTTATTGCCTTGGTTTGGAATTGGTCTTTGTCATTGTCTAGGGGGCATAACTGTGTTATCTTTGGTCTCTAGGATGTGTTGGTCTTTAGGACATCTTGCAAATGGTGTTTTTCAACACCACCCAAACTATTTTTTTCAACACTAACCTAGTGTCAAGTGTTTCTCAACACTTATCAGATGTCTGACCCGCAGTCTAGCATGATATGGTATTTCTCATTTGCAGAAGTAATACTCAAAGATTGATTCTATGACCTACACACACAGACACTTAAACACTTGACTCGCTGAGACTTGTTTGACTTTATTTCTTTGTGTTCTATCTATGATGATTTGTTTGATGAGTTTCCCTTTCCCTAAGATGTTTTTGATGATGCATAGCTAGAAGACTGAGGGCATGAGGACATGTTTTATTGCTTTTTCTGCTTGTGGGTATATTTTTTTGGTCTTAATTGTCATTAGCATTCATGATTGTTCCACTTGACAATAGGATCTACAAGGTATTATCCTTGACTGTTTGTACAAGTGCATACTTCTAGTCATCTTGACTTTCCTTGTGTCTCGATGCAAGTATAATCTTGCCATATTAAACTTAGGTAATCTCACTACACTAGTCATCTTGACCTATATGTCTTTGGTGCCTCGGTGGGATTCCCACATACCTATCTGATATAGATCATATTTAGATTCACATAGTCATACTAATGTGTATTGTATGATCTTGTGACACTACCAATAACACTCGATGATGATTATTAGATGTCTATTGGCATTGTGACCTTGCAAGTCAACCACTTTTCATAGTAGCTTGCATTTTTTAGGTTCATGATAGTTAGTTTTGCATCTTGAATATGGAGAGAGCTCTCCTTTTTCATATTTTATGGACCTATCAGTCAACTGTGCTCACCTTTCCTTTTCTCGATCATGTCTTTCACTCCTTGTCTTTCACATCATGACATGTTCCTATCATCACAAGAGGTTAATCTTATTATCATATCTATATATTAAAGAGATCATTCACATAAACATGAGTCTATATCATACATATGAGAACTAAACATACATTCATGAGAGAGAATATACATGAGCATTTATAACATACATTTTGAGAAACATAACAAGACAATATAAAAAATTGAAACATCCATCACAAGTGAGACAAATACACAGATATGTCACAAATCCAGTAAATCTCATATATATAACAATGTCACGATACAATATACAATATGAGATCCCAAAATCTGGATCAAAAGTCTCATGATATGTAACAAATCTAAAATCCTAAGTGTAAGTGTCGCTACCATCATCATCATGAGGACCTAGTGGTGGTTGAGGTGGTGCTGCTACTACATCCGGCACCATATCTGATTTCCTAGTTATCACTAAGTAAGGAGGTGCTCTCTAATCCTGTGACACAGCTTGAATATAAAGCCCATGATAATATGTTGCTTGAGCTACCTCTCTTCGGCTCTCTATTGTAGCCACCTGAATAGCTCTATCGTACTACTTGAGCTCGGCTCTCATATCTATTAGCTATTTCTCTCTGACTACTATGGTGATGCCCAGCTACTACATCTCTCTCTCTAGAGCCTGGATCCTAGCTCTCAGGTCCTCTCTTCCTACAGGCTGATCCTACCTAGCACTCAACCATCGGTGAGATGGCCTCACTGTGTCATCTCCCTCATCTCCCAAACCCTATCCCCATGGTCATTTTCAGCCACCTGATTAAGAGATATGATCTCTCTCTCCTCCCTCTCCCTCCTCCACCATCCCCTCCATCTCCATCATCTCCCCCATCATCCCCCTAAGCCTCTGACTATGCATTCGGTATAGTAAATCTAGGAAATAGAGCTCATCACCACCCTACTCTATAGGCTACATCAGCCCCTGCATCTACCATGTCGGGGAGGTAGTCCCATGTCTCCTAGTGTATAGCCATTGTGTCTTGTACTACCTACTGATAATCTAGCATTGGCAGCCAACCATGGCCCTCCTTGTCCCTCACTCGAGCATAAGTGGTCGTCTCAGTGGGTACCCTCTGCTGGCACCCAAACTATCTCTAGACATGATTAATCACAAACCTCTCCATCATATCTGCATGCTAACCTACTAGTGGTTGAATGCATAGCATATAATCTAGCTCACACCTATCCCCCCACTCCTCACGTGACCTATACAATCTCCACACAAATGAGGAGAGCTCATCTAGTACCCTCCTATAATATGTCACATCCCCGCTATGTGGCTATGATAGGAACCCTATATACCTATAGATAAAGGGATATCTACACTCCCTTAGCTGCACTCATGGTCACACTACAACAATGTGCTCCCATGCCCATATCTAGGCCAAAAATACACCACACACCCAAGTCCTGCCATCACAATAGATGATCTCATGCAGCTCATGAGATATGTCTGCCAGGATCGTTGGGCCCCATGCCATCTGCCTTGGCTACGCAATCAGGTTCCCTACCAACCTACCCTAGCCCAATGGAAACCCCTTTTGACTCCTATCAATAATGAGGGCCTATGCTACAGTCAAACATACTATACATGGCACTGGAAAGTCCCTACCGTAATCATCTATTAGTTGGTCCCAG
The DNA here is from genome assembly GCA_027943335.1 of Chamaecyparis obtusa. Classification (NCBI taxonomy): domain Eukaryota; kingdom Viridiplantae; phylum Streptophyta; class Pinopsida; order Cupressales; family Cupressaceae; genus Chamaecyparis; species Chamaecyparis obtusa. The sequence goes on along the minus strand of BSBK01008901.1, from coordinate 35,181 downwards.
CTGAGGTGCCTATCGATGATGGTAACATCTTGGAACATGCCCTGGATGGCCTACCATCCCTCTGTCAGATCCTAATCATAGTACACCTATTCCATCAAACAATCATGTTAGTTTCTATCATATGGAAACTTTACATCTATGATCATCTATAAACATGATTATACTTATAGGATCCCCATGGCTAGGCACTTGCAAGATGCGGTACACATCCTCCAGAGTGATCGATGCCTCTCCAGTAGGAAGATGGAAGGTGTTGTGCTCACTATGCCATCTCTTAGCTAGCGCATTCAACAACCCATGCTTAGCTCAAATGTGTGGCAGCTATAGTAAATACCCAAAGCCCATTGCCCTAAAGTCTACCTTTCTAGGATCATCAAGATCCCAAATGCATCGCAACCCAGTCACCCTCGGAGCTCTAATGTGGAGTGCAGGAAAGTTCTCCTGCAAGCCATTAACCTAAACCAAATGTCAAAACATATCATGATGGATGAGTGAAATCAGTACAAAGCATATTACATCCAAACATTGTCAAGACCCATGTCATTTTTCTCAAAATAAATCAAACATGTCAAAATTTTTAAACTTGTGCAACACTATTTTTTGATAAGGTATCGTACAATACTTTTTCCTATAGCAGTGCGATAGTATCTTGAAGTGTGATACTTCACATAGCATCACACAACATTTCATCTAGTATCATGTGATACTGGACTTAATGCCAATATGATACTATACCGACTCACGAAGTATTGCATGACATTATCCCCCAAAGGGTGCGATACTTCGCAAATGTTGTATGATTTTTCGCACGAAGAAAAATTTGAAAATTTTAAAAATAATTAAAAATATTTTTTAAATGTATTAAATGCTCACAGTGACTCAAAAAAGGGCAAGTTTTTCTAAAAACATATCGTGGCACCATACTGCAAAGGCCGATTGTGCAACCGGGCATGCTCAAATCGATGCTTATGAACTGGGACTGCTGCTTGCTAGGCCATTTTCTCTCTCAAAGCTCTCAAGATTCTCAAATGGCTAAATGACAAATGATTTTGAAAATAACCTTTTTAGCCCCTTATATAGAATTTTTACTTTTTGACCTAATTTTCAAAACACCTCAGAATTGCACGAAAATTGCACCCCTAGCTAATTTTGGTGTCCTAGATCTATGTTCAAACTCAAAATTGAAATCTGAGTTAATCTTGATAGTCAAAATTGCATTTCAAATTTCTTTCCCCTTCTTCTGTGTAGTTGGCTGACCTTTTAAGGCCTGATCCTTCGATCTTTATTGGGGCATCTTCACCCTCATCTCTTTCAAGCTTCTAGTCTTTCATTTTATTTCCATTCACTTTGTCTCTCTATGGTTTGACTTTATCTTCATTTTATATCTTTCTTAGTCAAACCTAGTCAAACTAGGGCATGTCTTCACTGCTCAATGGTTATCCTATTATCCTTCATCTTCGATTATGATTTATAGTGACTTGATCAAGTTTATCAATTTACTATTTCTCCTCTACCTAATTTTGATTTTGATTTGGAGGGGGCAGTACCTATCAGCTTCAAATCTTTGATTCAGCTTTATCATTCAGCTTAGCTTGAGTTTTTTTTATTTTGAGACTTGACTATCACTTAACAGTAATGGTGTTGGTCTTGTCTTTCAATTCTTATTTCTTATTTTTAGACTTGATTATCACTTAACAACAATGGTGTTGGTCTCATCTTTCAGCTTATCTTTGTTAGCTTATGCTTATACTTCTCCTAATATGTTCCCATCCGTCGAACACATGTCTGGATTGTTTTTTGATCCCAAATTGATCTCACATTTCAATTCCATTCTTTGACTACATGTTATCCCAAATTGATCTCACATTAGCTAAAGAGGGGCAAATGTATGCACTCTAAAATGGTCGCCTAGACTTTGGGCCCCCATTCAACAATTTATCAAATCCCAGAATCAATATTTTCAAAAATCAATATTTTATCATTTCTATCAATTTCCTTGATCAAATCCTATTTTATCATTTTCAATTATTTTCTATGGGCTAACCATTTTATCCTAAGTCTTTATTTATTTAAAATTAATTTCCTCCCCTTTTATGAAATAAAAATCCCCCACTTTTCATCTTATCCTAAGTTGCACAAATAAAGCATTATTCTTATTTTATAAAAAGAAGAAAATAATTTTTTGTCTCATATGGACACAAAAGTCAACTCTTATTTTCCCATTGGAGGATATTTGTGCACATGGATTTCTCCTCTTTCAAGCTCCACCCTTGATTAAATCTTTTCCCTCTTAATCTCCATGGTCCATTCTTTCTCATTTCTTATAAAAGGAGAGCTCTCTTCTCATTTTAGAATCAATTTTTTGAATACTAATGTTATGCTGCAGGTTTTCTAGGTCACTTTGGAGATTTGGAGCATTCTTAGCATTTACATACTATCTTAGTTTCATTTCTTTCATCTTAGTTTCATTTTCATGGCAGCTATCTTAGTTTCCTTTATGCTATAGATTAGCTCACATAGGTTAATTAGAAAAGGTTTGAAAATACTTCAATCTTTCATTTCCATAGCTTAGCTTGCATTCTCATTCATAGAATAGCTTGCATTGCATTGCATTTCATTTTGATTCTTTGGGGATATTGGCATCCTTTCCCTTGTCTTCATTTGAATCTTTCATTGTGTGGCTGACTAGCAAGGTTATAAGCTTAGTAGCTCTAGCTGAGAGCAATTTTAATAATCTTGCAACTCTGTGCATAGAGAGCTCTAGGTCACTTTCTCAAGGTCTCCCATTCATGGATTCCCTTGGAAGTAATGACTTAGAGAAGTGCACTATTTAGTGTGTACACTACATACCAAAATAGCACTTCTCAATATTGGCATAAAATTTGTGTTTTGGCAGAGTTGAAAGCACTTGTTTGAAATGCTGCAAATGCCCAGACCAAGTTCTACTAAAATGAGTATCTCATCCAAATAAGAAACCACAAATGAATCAATGAATGGTTAGAGCACATCATTCATCAACCTCATAAAAGTGGCTAGGGAATTTGTTAAGCCAAAAGAAATGACCAACCATTCAAACAAACCTTCCTTAGATTTAAATGCACTCTTCGACACATATGCTGGATCAATTGGTACTTGGTGGTATCTAGAATTCAAGTTAATTTTTGTAAACAAATTATCCCCCCTAAGTTGGTCCAACAAATAATCAATTCAAGGGATTGGATATCTATTTTTAATAACGATTTTGTTCAATGCCATATAATCAATAGAAAGTATCCATGTCTCATTTTTCTTTTTAGAAAGGACAATTGGACTGCCACAAGGTGAAGCACTTGGATGAATATGTCCTTTCTAAATCAACTCTTGAATTTATCTCTTAAACTCATCATTTTCCAAAATTGATCTCCTATATATTATCTCATGTGGTAGTGATGTGCTTGGGATTAAATCAATAGATTTCTTGAGTTGACAGTGTGTTGGTACTCCCACTTCTTGTTTGAAAATACTATGATATTCTTTCAAAATTTTATCCATCTAATTTTTATGATTTTATGTTATGGTTACCTTAGCATGTGTATTAAGAACAACTGACTTTGTTTGTTTAGGGTGAATCATGAGTAGAACAAATGCTCAAATTTGAGCAATCAAGTGTTTACATTGTTTAACACTAATTAAAGAAGAAATTTATGTTGGACATACCTTTGGTATTTGATACCTCTTGTCGCCATGCTTGATTGTAACACTACATGGCTTGGACTCATATACCCCATGCCTCTTATACATGTATGGTTTCCCCAGGAAGACATCACATACATCTAGTGGTGTTATATCACATATCACTTCACCCTTGAAATTTTTGATTGAATATGGCATACGATGTTGTTGATTTATTTGAATATCTTGTCCCTCATTTACCCATCCCATAGAGTATGGTTGTGGGTATCTTATCACTTTCAAATTTAATCTTTTGACTGTCTCCCTAGAGATCATTTTTTTTTTAACTCCCACTCTCAACAATAAAATGCAGAGGCTTTCCATCAACCCACATCTATGAATGAAAAATTCTCTCTTCATCTTCATGGGGCAATACTTTAGCAAAAAAAAAAACTTAAAAAAATTAGGTCCACTTGGAGAAGGCATAACTTTCTAGTCCTAGCTCCGAGTTGTGAACCATTTAATTCATTGGAAAGGTATTCAAGAAATCTCAAACCAAATTTTGGAGGTGTCAATGATAAGAAAACCAAGCCCATCAATATGGCATATGACATTGTTGAAGCGATACTTTAGCAAAAAAAAAACATATAAAAATTAGGTCCACATGGAGAAGGCATTACTTTCTAGTCCTAGCTCTGAATTGTGAACTGTTTAATTCATTGGAAAGGTATTCAAGAAATCTTGAACCAAATTTTGGAGGTGACTAAACATTGACACGGGAGAAATCCAAACCTAGAAATGCTTCGAAGACCCTAAAAAATGTAGTTTAGTGAAACATACACAAATTTGAAAAAAATAGAGTTTAGTATTTTCCCAATTTAATATTGATCATTCCTCCCCCTTTGAAGAGGAAATGGGCCTCATTGCACTAATATGATGCAATAGCTGAGGAAATTGTTCTTCAATTTGTTCTTTAGTAAACCACTTGCCTTGATGAGAATGCTGACAAGCTTGAACCACCTGATATAGAGGAATGTTCTGATTTCTCAAAGTCTTTAAAATGACTTTAGTAACATGGTCACACTAGACTGGAGTAGTAGTAGATGGATTTAACTCTTTAGCTTGAATGTGTTCAGTAGCTTGGGAAATGTCAAAAAAAGGAGGAAAATAGGGTCTCAACAATTCTACATTGAAAACTGGATGTAGTCCCCAAAAAGATGGCAAATTAAGTTCAAAATCCTTCTCACCAACTTGTTGCACAGTATTATATGGGCCATAAAAAAGAGGACAAAGTTGTTGGAAAGTTGACTATACTATTTTATATGACTAAATATAGTGTTTTCATTATGGAAACAAAGTTATATAGTGTTTTGGAGTCAGTACACATTATCAAAAGATCAAAATTTGGCTAAGTACAAAAGACTAGACAGTTAACAAAGTACCATAAGGTCAAAGCATCAATGCACTTGCATACGACCTAGTTAAGGTATGTAGCCATGAGGTTAAGGTTGTATGTATGTATTCATGCTAATTATAAGAGTGCATGATCATATGAGACCATATGATGAAGATACATATAGTTGAAGAGGTACAGCCAGTGAATGCTAGAATAGAATAGAGTATGCAGTTGACTATTGGTAATTTGATTAGCGATGATAATATTGTTTTCTAAAGGCTATCCACCTATTTTATTTAGGTTGTAGACATGTAATTATGTTTCTATGTAAACACACTTGAGCCAATTCAATTGGAAGTGTTGTATGTAATCGGCTATAGGATGACCTAGTTAATTATTTTGAAGAGTGCATATAAATATGAGATGTGCTCATTGTAATAAGTATGGATGATGATATAGAGTGAAGATAAGAAGAGAAGAGATATGTGAAGATAAGTTAGAATGTATTAAATCTTTGCAAGAGGTCAAAGAATCAGTGCATTAATGGAATGGATCAGACAAGCAGTATCATAGTGCCAGTTCATCGAGCAGATATAGTGTGTATCTGAGATCAGAAGGTTGTAGCCTTCACCACTTAAGTAGTGAGCTCTAGGATAGAGTGTCCCCACCCCTTATAGGGTTATTGTAAAAGAATCCTAATAGGGTCCAACCCTTGACAAGGTCACTTTACTAAAAACATTGTAAAGACAACTACTAATAGGGTTGGAGATCTTGTAACAAGGATCACAAGACACTAGTGCAGTTCTTAGTCGGTGTCAATTCCCACTAGGTTTTTTACCTATTTGGGTTTCCCCATAACCATATAGGTGTTATGTGTTGTTTTTATGCATCTTTTTCATGTTGATGTTCATTTTAGTACTTAAGCATTAAAGTTAATTTTCAAGAGTAAAAATAAAATATTAATTATAGTGAACACTGATTTACCCCCCCACCCCCCCCCCTCTTAGTGTTCCCATTCCTAACATTTGGTATCAGAGCTCTAGTTTTTAGAAAATAATTTTAACTACTTAAGGTGATCATGGATAGGGGAGAAATGAAATATCTGAAAAATAATCTTGAAGCTTCTCTGGAAGACCTTGACAGATTTGAAAAAATAGATTGAAGAACTAAAAGAAAAAGTCAGTGATTCTCAAGTAGTAATCAAAAGACTAAGAAAATATTTAAAAGATCATTCAAATAGTGATTTAGGGAAGATGGTCAAAAAGGTAAATGAAGAGAACACATCTCTAAAATACCATATTGAAGATATGGATGAAAAGATAACTAACAATCAAGAAATTTATGATGAATAGATCAAGGAGAACCTTCAACTAAATGAAGAACTGAGGCAAGCAAACATGGAAATCTTGGAGTTAAGAAACAAAAAGAAAAGTTGGAATTTTAATGGAAAGAGGCAAATAATGACATTGATAAATTACACACAAGCAAGGATCTAATTGAATCTCAGTGATATGCTCAGAAACTTAAAGGAGATACCAGGGACATTGGATTCAATAAAGCACAAAATCATATTGACAACATGTGAGCAAGAATGAAAGCACTAGAAGACACCATAGAGGCTAAGGAGACTAGAAGTCAAACTAAAAATAGTATTGAACCATTTAAGGATGAGCGCAAGATAGTAGACCAAACTTGTTATGCATGTAACAAGCATGGAAATATAGCAAGGAATTGTAAAGAGGTAAGACCTTTCAATGGTTATTGATATTCATGAAATAAATTTGGTTATAGAGATATGAATTGTAAAACAAGTCAGAAGAACAAGACTCAGAATAATCAAAGAAATCAAAATCAAATAAATGCAAGAAGTTCTCAGAGCATTATATGTCAGATATGTAATTATAATGGTCACTCAGCTAGACAGTGTAAAATGGTGACTCATATCAATGCGCCGAGGAATTTAAGGCCTCTAGTTATTTGTCACTCATGCAATAAGGTTGGACATATCTCAAAGTTTTTTAGATCAAGAACGCAAAGTTAGGAAATCCCTAAAAAGCCAAAAAAATCAATTTTGGATACCGAAGTAGAATTCAAGATTGTGAAAGATTCAGAAGATGCGAGCTTGAATTGGAAAGAGACAAAGAAGGATAAGGTTGATAAGTATGTATTGGATGCATCCACAATGGACGCACCCTCTACATGTGGATGAATGATTCTCAGGGTCATAACAAGAGCTAATTTAGCTCTAGACCCCTACGCAACTGGTATACTCACTCTTAGAGTATGCGCCTTTGGATTTAACCTTCTGGAGACTAGCAGAAGCTATGTGCAAGAGTGCACTACCTGATTGATTGTAGAATGAAAGTTAAAGATTTTTAGTGAAAGTCTGGTTTACGCGGAAAGCATTAATGGCATAATTTTTCACTTTAAAGTACTCATAGACTTGAAGATCACTCATTGCATTCAATTTTGAGTGATTGGAGAGCATAGAAGCCCTAGCAATTGATTGAGAAGGATTGAAGTGTGATTCACCAGCGAAGAAGTGTATTTGATCAGGTGCAGAAGTGCTAATTCGTCATGATGATTTAGAAGGTCTTGGAAACCTAATTAAAGCGATAAACAAGTAAGTTATGGCTACTCCTATTGTGTTTGAGGTTGCGGAGAAGGAGAGATAGATTTTCAAGAGGAACACTTTCAAATCTACCCTAGATGATTTAGAAGGAGCATTCTCCCGAACCCCTATGGGTGTTATGCATGTTGAAGACATCTCTGCATATATTTACTGCAAGAATGAACTAGTAGGTCTTGATAGAAGTAGATTGCACATTGAGACTTTGATGAAACCAAATAAAACCTTCCTAAGTGATGAGTTTGGGCAGTTGGAAAACCATCCCATAGTTGAATATGCTATGACATATGAGTTTTATGAGTTTGAATGGAGAAATATTTTACTCAACATAATTCATGATGACCCATTCTAGATAGGTGAAGTACTAGTGAGAATTACAAGAGACCTAATTCATCAAATAATAGGCCTTTCAAGGACATCTATCATTCTTCTAGTGGGTAAGGATGTAAGGAAGATAGTTGAGAAAACATGCAAGTCAAGAAGTGATAGGCGCAGAATGACAATTGAGCCTATAGAGGAGAAATACATCAAATTGATGTCCACAATATTGGGATATAGATTTCAACACACCAATAGGGTGAATAGTGTGTATGCTACCATTATTATTGTAGCAATAAGACTTTTGAGAGAAAATGATGAGTTCAATCTGTGCGAGATCATGTGCACACAACTGATAGATAATATTAGAGCCATTAAGCATGACAAGACCAAAATATTTATGTTTGGGTCTTTGATCATTTACATGTACTTCCACATACTTGGAAAGGTGTCAGATTTGTACTTAGACAAGATTATTCCTAGAATTCCATAGATATCCTTTAAGTTGTCTACTAAGAGTACACTGAAGGATTACATAATGCTAGAATTGAAGACATTTAGGGCCAAAATGAAGATGAGGTACAAAATACCAGAGAGCATTGTTGAGAGATATAGAGACACCATTTTCTTCATGGTCAAAACTAACACAACATGCATGGAAGCAATGGAGCCTAAAAAAAGTGGATTCATCCACTTGGATGTGAGGTTACAGAACCAATCCTAGAATCATATGCACAAGTATTGCTATCAGCACCTAAGGACCATAATGAATGAAGATGTGTGACTTATGAAGAAAAGACAAGAGACGTTGATGTAATTTTGAATAGTGTACCAACTAAGAGGAAAGTATGTTAGGTCACTTTTGAGATACTCAGAATTCATGGAGTAACATAGGCAGACCCGGACAAAGCAAGACAAGAAAAGATTGTTTTGGCAATTGAGAGGGTCGGAGCTTTTCCTTGCAGGACCAAACTTGAATCAATAGATGGGCTTAATTCTCAAGGTAGGTACTCAAGTTTGACAAGGAAAAAGTCCAATTGATGAGGATTGAAAGGAATCCTCCTTCTTCTTTGAGCTCCACATCACTTAGGTGGATATTGCCTTATCTACACACTCAAGACACCTCATGATAAACAATAGGCCTAGAGATAGATTATTGTGGAATAGTCTTCAAACCCTTTTAGGTATCCTATACCCTAATGAAACAAACTCTTATGCAAGAACTCTATTTGCATAGAATGAATCTGAAGACTAGAAAGGACATCCTACTACTACTACTACTACTACTACTACTACCAATATGGAAGGGAAAGGTATTTGATTTGAATGATTTATGTTGGGTTGAATGGACCCTTGAAATACCCTTAGTCTCTCATAGACCAGTGCCTTATCCAATGGGTAGCAGAGTCAAATACCTTACTGCAACAGAGAGCTATGAAATAAGAAGACAATATAGTGAAATATGTTAATGCCTTACATCAATCATACACCATTAACCAGACCATACATTATCAAACCACTTGTGTATCCAAATATGTTATCACCTATTCAAAGGATTTTAACCCTCCCCTTAAAAGAGACCTATAAACAAGTAATACATTAACCTACATCTACTGGAAGAAAAGCATGAGACACCCTTGATACCTCAGCTCATACACACCTGAAAACCAATCCTAGACCTAGTTGCTTCTGTGAAAACAACTCTATTGCAGACACATAGGAAATGCAAACAGACAGGTTGAAACACCCTTGATGCTTCAATCAATAAGTCTAAAACTCAAATGGAGACAATCTGATAATAGTAAAAATATATTGAATCTCATACATAAGACAAACTATTACAACATGTATTCTATTCTCCAAATCAGAAAGGAAAGAGAGAACCCTATATGTAAAGAAGAAAGCAATATTTACAAGGCAGAACATTCATGGAACCAGCTCTCAAAAGAAAACTTGAACCCTTCTAAATGATCTTGAAAATCCTTTTATAGGAACAAGGATTGCAACAAGAAAAGGATCATTTAGGGAAAAATTAGGTCTACAACCACCTAGTACAATAAGAAATAAAGAATGCAGATAAACCTTGAAACCCTAGAAAATTAGATAAAATCTAATGTACAATTTTATTGGTTTCATCACCAAGGCTAATAGAAGATACAACTTGAACTCATTTCTTGTTGTAGGAAGAAAAAACTTTAATGCCAAAGCTAACTATTTATAAAATCTTGCGTGTATAGGTCATGGAAATCTCTGACAAACTCAAAACTCTAGCCACCTGCTATCAAAAAATTGTCCTTTGTATTCATCAAGCATGCCACCCTAGCCAAGAAAATCTAATAAAGATGGCCACACAAACCTCCCTCATCACTCTCTAACTGCAACTACCCTAGAGAAATCAATTCTGAACCACCTCCTTTGTCCCATACGACCGCCACTTCAAACCCCGGCAAGAACCCTGCAGAAAGATTTGAATTTAAATAGAAACAGCTAGCAGGCTCAACTTTAAAATGTGACTGTTAATCCATTTCCTTCCTGGAAAATTAGGTGATCTTTATTTAATTTTGTAATAGTCAAAAAACCTTTGAAAATTCCACGGCCCCATCATCAGTCAGCAACCAATGAAAAATGAGCACCTCAGCATCGTATAACACCCTGGACCCACCCTGCCACTTAGATTCAATACAAAACATTAGTTGCATGATCACATAGCATGAAAATGGCCTATGAAAACATGTGACAAAACACCAGCATTCACCTCATCATTTTCCTTGAAGTTACGGTCCCACCTGGTACACCTGCCAAGCACCCATTCGTTGAATATCGCCTAGTCACTTCTGACATAGGACCCACTATCCTCAACCAATGATAAGCCACCACCTCAGATACCATAAATAGGCCCACCGGGATAGGTGGAACCTTGTCGCATGATCGCATAGCCTGAAAAAGGCTCATGAGATCATGCGATAGCCACACATTTTTTAAAAGGTCTGATACTTGGAAATATTAAAGTGTTGGGACTTAGGGAAAAATTAAAAGTGCTAGGTGGATAGACTTAGGAAAAATTAATGGGGAGATCTAGGCATAGACATAAAGTACTAAAGGGGACCAAAATCAAACCTTAGTCACATGATTCCATAGCATGAAAAAGGCTCACACGATCATGCAACAAACCGCTCAACACTTGAAAAGATGACTGAAGGGGGTGACAATTAGCACATGGGTAATTTGGGGTTTAGTGGCCTGAAAAACGTAATGTTAAAATATAACAAGGCCACAACAAATTAGGGTTTTTCCAGGTAACTACTAGTTACTTGAAAATCTGACAAGGGTTTCTAGGCCAGAGACTAGGAAAAACACTATAGAGGCCAGGGGAAGAATAGTGAGGGCATGAAAATTTTAACAGGTGCTAATAGTGGCTCCAGTTGGGGATGCATGCCTCCTGTAGGCATGCCAAGGATTCAGATCTCTGGGAGAAGCAGACCACCCATAGGACAAAAAACTAGGGACCTCAAAAACTGGCAACCGAACTAGGGAATAGGAAAGGAAACACACAACAGAAAGGAAAAGATATCTACAAATGTTTACAAAAATTTTATAATTTTTACAGAAGGCTCTGGGCCCCAAAACTCCTGATCAGTTTTGCCTCTATCAAACAACTAATTTTCATCTCCATTCAGTAGAGGAAAACTAAAAATACATCTCTCATCCATCCTGCCAAAAAGATTGTGATCCCTATTTAGTGCACTATATAAAAAATGATCATCATACTCACCATCACTCAACAAGATAGGGCCATCAAGTTGGCATAAATGTTGATCACTTTGTGACATCAAAATGTCCCACTCTTCACTTTCACTATCATGCTGAAAAAGGAAACATTCCTTTTCAATCTCATGGATGAACACATCATCATACTGGTTATTAGTCTGCAATGAAGAATAAACCCTTTCTATCTCTTTTCTTTGCAAACTAATATAGCACTCCTCAAGACAAAAATCTGATTGCATGAAAATGGAAACAACTTGCTGATCAAAAATCACATCAACATCTTCTGGAAAGGAACAAGCACTATCAGTCAATGACTCATTAGTCATTTACAAATCTGAGAAAACCACTTCAGATTTACCACATTGTCCAGCATCAAATTATAAACAAGAACCACTGACATTAGGCCCTTGAAAAATTGAATCCACACTAGTACATACATCATCATACTCATCAAATATGACATTATCAAATTCACTACAATGACATGTACCATCCACTTGCATATCAAAAATGGGAGAAAGAACCTCAATAGAAGTTTCAAACATCATGCCATCATTTATTATTTCTTCATCAAAAATAATATCTTCCAGGCATGGAATTTTGGAAACATATTTGGGAGTGCATCTCTGAAATTTGCTCACTACATAGTAAGCATTAAACTTCACATTCTATCTCATTGGTCTCACTGCAAATGCTGCAAACATCTTCCTCATCTGAGACAAGAGCTGAAATTTCTTGTGTCACAATATCTTGTGCAAGAACTTTCACTGCAAGAACTTACATCTATTGTAGATTCATCTTCTATCTCTTGATAACCACAAGTTCCATTATCAACATTAGCATCACAAGACTCATCCTCCACAAATGAAGCCATCCATTCTTTAACATTTTCTAGTGCTTAATTCCTAAAGGATGCAGACCAACTGACTGACTCAAGCATACCAAGCTCTAAAAACATTTCAGCATATTGGGAATCTTGAAGCTCAATACCCACAAAAAGTTCATCACAGGCTACAAGAAATTTCTTATAGTATAAATGGGATGACTCCCCTTTTCTTTCTCCTATTTTACATCTTAAAATATTTATGCAAGTCTGCTAGATTTTTTGACTCATCAAATAAATACCTCTTTCTCTATTAACATTTCTAAGATCTGACAGAGAACTTTCAGACCTAGAAACATCATCTTGATTTATCAAGTTTGGAAACTCCATTTTAATATACTGACAAAGCAATGTAGCTTTTTCTCATGACAACACTTCTATCCAAATTAATGCAACCATTGACCTTATTAAACCTCAACATATTTCTGATACTCATTTCAACAACTAAAACTTCTATCCAGAAATATGATCAAACTTTCAAAATTAATTTCCCTTTTCAATGATGACTTGTTCATGTAATTAGGGACTGCTCTTGCTTGATGAAATAGGATTAACTGGAGATGTTATGAATGCTACAAAATATTGATCTGAAGTCTCCTCCAAATCACCTTTCAAACTTTGGTAGAGTCACCACCTCTTTGCAGAGGACAAATCTGAATCAGCTGAGAACCTTTCCCAACTCTAAACCTTCTTCAAAACCCACAATCACAAAACAAACTCATAGAATAACTACTTGTCAAGACTACAAATATATCACACTTTGTTACAAACACTGACCAAACAGAGACACTGAGTCACCAGTCAACACTTAGTGAGAAAATTTTACAAATGTGTTTTTTACTTTTGACTCTATGATCATTAACCAAGACTCTGGGATGAACCAACCAAGTAGGAGAGCTTGCTATCTTTTACTTCTTCCCCAGCTGAGTCACCAATTTGTTGGAGCTTTTCCTTGCAGGACCAAACTTGAATCAATAGATGGGCTTAATTCTCAAGGTAGGCACTCAAGTTTGACAAGGAAAAAGTCCAATTGATGAGGATTGAAAGGAATCCTCCTTCTTCTTTGAGCTCCACATCACTCAGGTGGGTATTGCCTTATCTGCACACTCAAGACACCTCATTATAAACAATAGGCCTACAAATAGATTATTATGGAATAGTCTTCAAACCCTTTTAGGTATCATGTACCCCAATGAAACAAACTCTTATGCAATAGCCCTGTTTGAATAGAATGAATCTGAAGAGTAGAAAGGACCTCCTACTACTACTACTACCAACGTGAAAGGGAAAGGTATTTGATTTGAATGATTTATGTTGGGTTGAATGGACCCTTGAAATACACTTAGTCTCTCATAGACCAATGCCCTATCCAATGGGAAGCAGAGTCAAATACCTTACAACAACAAAGAGCTATGAAACAAGAAGACAATATATTCAAATATGTTAATGCCTTACATCAATCATACACCATTAACCAGACCATTCATTATCAAACCACTTGTATATCCAAATATGTTATCACCTATTCAAAGGATTTTAACCCTCCCCTTAGAAGAGACCTATAAACAAGTAATACATTAACCTACATCTACTGGAAGACAAGCATGAGACACCCTTGATACCTCAGCTCATACACACCTGAAAACCAATCCTAAACCTAGTTGCTTCTGTGAAAAAAACTCTATTGCAGACACATAGGAAATGCAAATAGAAAGGTTGAAACACCCTTGACGCTTCAATCAATAAGTCTAAAACTCAAATGGAGACAATCTGATAACAGTACTGTAGACACCTAAAAATCCTTTAGAAAATAAAGTATTTTTATTTTTTGAAAAAACCCCTGATAACATCATCATTTGTTAATTAATTATTTAATTAATTAATTTATTTATTTTTATGTCATTAAATCCCTTTATCTTAGTTAAAAATATTTAATTAAGAAATCCCTACAAAAAATGTTTAAATTTTATTTAAACACTCTTTCCCTATTTATTAATTATTTAATTAATAAATTGACCAAGAATCCAAAAAGTAAATAATTAATTTATTTTTTCCCAAAAATTTAGAAATATCCTAAAGACCACTAACCTCTTCTAGAATCTTCTAATCCTTCTTTAATTTCGATTAAAGGCTAATCCCATCATTTCCTAACCCTAATCCCAACTCAAAAATATTTAATTAAGAATAAATATTAAATCCTCCTTTTTATTAAATTTATTTTAATAAAATATCCTCAAACCTAACCCTTGGAAATAAATAAATCTTTATCTATTTCCTAAAATCCATATTTATCCCTAGAAAGTCCTAGACCCTTCTAGAAAGTCTTCATCCTTATCCCCTTGACCCTAACCCTAACCTTACCCCAAACCCTAACTCAACCACCTAACCCAACTCTCTCCAAAATCCTATAAATACCCTCTCATCCAAGATCAAAGCATTAGCTTAGTCTTTCATCTTCATGCATTGTTATCATGCTAAATTAGTTCTAGCTTTAGCATAATCAATCCTAATTGTTAGATTTCATTATTTTCTTCAAGCTTTCTAGCACATCTAAGCATAGATTTAATGGATTAACCTAGTTTCTTCCATTGTTTTGCATAAGCATAGCATCATATCACATCTATTTTGGGCTTAAAAATCCACTTAATCATATTAGTTGCATAATCTTGAGTTCTTGAAGCCTTACGGGAAATTTTGGGTGTTCTACCCAATATTGTGCCACTTATGGGGTTTTCATGAAACTTAATCCTCCAAATCAGCATTAGGAACATGCTCTAGGTTCTTTGAGAGCATACCCACATTTCTTTAAATGGGCAAATCAAATAGTGCACGGGCACATCTGTTTTAGCTCAATCTGAATGACTTTGTGAATTACTGTTTGCTTTGTTAGGTATATGTTGTTTAGGCTAACGTTTGACATGTCTACGCCTTTCAAAATAGATTAGGTTTGCATCGATCACAAGTACAAATATATTGAATCTCATACATAAGACAAACTGTTACAACATGTATTCTATTCTCTAAACCAAAAAGGAAAGAGGGAACCCTATATGCAAAGAAGGAAGCAATATTTACAAGGCAGAACATTCATGGAACCAGCTCTCAAAAGAAAACTCGAACCCTTCTAAATGATCTTGAAAATCCTTTTATAGGAACAAGGATTGCAACAAGGAAAGGATCATTTAGGGAAAAATTAGGTCTACAACCACCCAGTACAATAAGAAATAAAGAATACAGATAAACCTTGAAACTCTAGAAAATTAGATAAAATTTGATGTACAATTTTATTAGTTTCATCACCATAGGGTAACTGCAGATACAACTTGAACTAATTTCTTGTTGTAGGAAGAACAAAATTTAATGTCAGAGCCAACTATTTAGAAAATCTTGCATGTACAGGTCATGGAAATCTCTGACAAACTCAAAACACTAGCCACCTGCTATCAAAAAATTGTCCTTTGTATTCATCACGCATGGCACCCCAAGTAAGAAAATCTGATCAGGACAGCTGCACAAATCTGCCTCATCACTCTCTAAATGCAACTTCCTTGGATAAATCAATTCTAAACCACCTCCTTTCTCCCATATGGCCGCCGCTTCAAACCCTGGCAAGAACCCTGCAGAAATATTTGAATTTAAATAGAAACGGCTAGCAGGCTCAACTTTAAAATGTGACCATCAATCCATTTCCTTCCTGGAAAATTGGTCGATCTACATTTAATTCTACAATAGTCAAAAACCCTTTGAAATGTCCACCCCCTGTCATTAGTTACCATCCAATGAAAAATGAGCACCTCGGCATTGTATAACACCCTGGACCCACCCTACCGCTTAGATTGAATACAAAATGTTAGTCACATGATCGCATAGCATGAAAATGGCCTATGCAAACAAGAAACAAACCACCAGCATTGACCTCATCATTTTCCTTTAAGTTACAGTTCCACCTAGTACACTTGCCAAACACCCATTCATTGAATACCGCCTAGTCACTTTTGACACAGGCCCCACTGTCCTCAACCAATGATAAGCCGCCACCTTAGTTACCATAAATGGGCCCACCGGGATAGGTGGCACTTTGTCGCATGATCGCATAGCCTGAAAAAGGCTCATGAGATCATGCGACATCCACACATTTTTTAAAAGGTCTGATACTTGGAAATATTAAAGTGCTTGGACTTAGGGAAAAATTAAAAGCGCTAGGTGGATAGACTTAGGAAAAATTAACAGGGAGATCTAGGCATAGACATAAAGTACTAAAGGGGCCCAAAATCAAGCGTTAGTTGCATGATCTCATAGCATGAAAAAGGCTCACATGATCATGCGACAAACTACTCAACACTTGAAAAGATGACTGAAGGGGGCAACAATTAGTACATGGGTAATTTGGGGTTTAGTGGCCTGAAAAAGGTAATATTAAAATATAACAAGGCCACAGCAAATTAATGTTTTTCCCACACAATGGCTAGTTATTTGAAAATCTGACAAGGGTTTTTAGGTCAGAGACCAGGAAAAACACTGCAGAGGCCAGGGGAAGAGGAGTGAGGGCATGAAAATTGTAATAGGTGCTAACAAAGAGCGCATCTACACTAGAAGAAAAAACTGATGATTCTAAGTTAAAGAAGGTCAAGATTGAGAAAACTGAAGATCCTAAGGATAAATAGGACAAATCTGATGTTGCCCCTCCTACACCCATAGAAACAATTGATCTTACAGATCCTCCTGAGTATAAGGCAATGCCTAAGAGGAATAAGGAAATTAACACTAGTCACCCATCCGCATTAGCAACAAGAAGTAGGATGAATACTCAAGCACCTCCAGAGGTAGGTTTTAGACCTAGTCTTAAAGTGTTGAGTACAAGGATTTTTAATGAAGGAATATTGGATTAGATAGGAAAGTTCTATGAGAGATACAACAAAATTGACAAATTAGATATTCATGGCATGATCATAAAACATATGATCAAGTTCAAAAATATAGTCTTGGAACTGAAAATAGTCATTCTAGACAATGTTCGGAACATCTTAGAATCCTTGAAGAAATAATCTATTGAAGAAGATCTTAGGATAAGAGAATAGATTCTAGATGAAAGTCTACCAGTACTTTGAGTAGACAACCAAAGAGACAGAGAAAGCTTTTGAGAAGGTTTTCTTGAATAGACACATGTATCCACCCACTGCACCCTCAACATAAGTTCTCAATGAGGAAGTCATGGTGGCAGAGCCCACTAATGTACTAGTGATAGGTCCTCAAGACTCAACACCTGCAATTGTAACACATATAGCCCATGACAGAGACACTAAAAGATAACACTATCATCATTGATAATGTAGAGATAGCCATGGCAGCCATAGATAGAGACTTGGATAAGTTTGAGGAAACTTTTGTGAGCACTAAAGAAGTTGAAATTCTATGCGGTGACAATTCACCCAAGATACATGAAGAAATACTGATAGAAAATCTCACAGGTAAAGAAGATAAGATAGGATAAGAATAGGTAAAAGGAAGTGAATCAAATGAGCCATCTATTGAGATAGAAATCATAGAAAAGAAATAATTAATGGATAGTACTCCTATCACTCCATTACCCTTCGCATCATTGTTGTCAAGTTTGACACCTGACACCACTAGTTTGGACTCTTGGGGAGAGGAAGACCTGATCAAGATTAGTGTCTTAGCCATGGAGAAAGAAAAAGAAAAACATGTAATGAGGAACACCCTGTTTGTTGAATTAGTCAACATTCTGAACATTTTATTACCTTCAAACAAGAAAGTGTCTAAGGTCTATTCAGTTGATGATGTAAGCATAATTCTTTCAAACTTCAAGACTAATTTTTCTAGCTTGGAAGAATATGCATCCCTAGTTGCAGAAGATAAATAAATGAAGAAGATGCTAAGTTAATTGGTTAGAAACTTTAAACTTGACCTAAGCTCACTAAATATTGGTCAAGCATCTTTGAAGGAATTTGCAGCAAAGGGTAGGAAAATCATTGCTGATTTTATGAACAAGGATAAGCTGACTGGTGATCATTACATGAAAATCCAAGAGGCAAAAGAAATGATAGAAAATGTAAGGAAATTAGTAGAAGACCCCTCCAATGATGTGAACATGTGAAACAATGTATACTAGGGGTAGTTAGACAAGATAGAAAAGGCTGAAAAAGAGATGTCTAAGATAAGGGCAAGGCAGGCACAACTTAGGAATGCTCTTGCACCCTCTGTGGATGCACTTAATCAGAACATCAAGGAGATCGATGCCACCATGGTGACATGTGATCAAGGTCCTAGAAAAAATTTGGAGAAGATGGAGAAGCTAACATATGCCTTATGCACCCATCTCCAAACTGTCAATGCACTTATTGTATTTTGGAAACAAGAGATCCACAATTTATAGATTGCATATCTAGATGTACTTTCATTGTAAGTACTTATAGTCACATTTTTGGAGCACCTTTATCATTAATGTCAAAGGGGGAGTATTGTGTATAGAATATGGATTCCTAGAGTCTTATATGTAAAGAAGATGTATAGTACAGAGTCTAAGGGAGATATAAGATAAAGTATGTTAAAAAAAATTTTGTATAAGGGTACAGTTAGTAACTTTGCCATATTCCTTTGTTGCTATCAATGAAAAATGGGGAGATTGTTGGAAAATTGACTATACTATTGTATATGACTAAATATAGTGTTGTAATTATGGAAACAAAGTCATATAGTGTTTTTGAGTTAGTGCACATTATCAGAAGATCATAATTTGGCTAAGTACATAAGGCTGGACAGTTAGTAGAGTACCAGAAGGTTAGAGCATTAGTGCACATGCGTATGACCTAGTTAATGTATGTTCCCTTGAAGTTAAGCTTGTATGTATGTATTCATGATAAGTATAAGAGCGCATGATCAGATAAGACCATATGACAAAGATATAGACAGTTGAAGAGGTACAACTGGAGAATGCCATAATAGAATAGAGTATGCAGCTGACTATTGGTAATTTGATTAGTGATGATAATATTTTTTTGTAAAGGCTATGAGCCTATTTTATTTAGGTTGTAGACATGTAATTATATTTGTATGTAAACACACTTAAGACAATTCAATTGGGAGAATTGTATGTAATCAGTTATAGGTTGACCTAGTTAATTATTTTGATGAGCACATATAAATATGAAATGCACCCTTTGTAATAAGTATGGATGATGATATAGAGTGAAGATAAGAAGAGAAGAGATATGAAAAGAGAAGTTAGAATGTATTAATTCTTTGCAAGAGGTCAAAGCATCAACTCATCAAAAGAAGTAATCAGACAAGTATTGTCACAGTGCCAATTCATCTAGAAGATATAGTGTGTATCTGAAATTAGAAGGTTGTAGCCTTCACCACATGAGTAGTGAGCTCTAGGATAGTGTGTCCCCACCCCTAACATGGTTATTTTAAAAGAATCCTAATAGGGTCAAACCCTTTACAAGGTCACTATACTAAAAGCATTGTAAAGAGAATTCCTAACAAGGTTGCAGATCTTCTAACAAGGATCAAAAGACACTAGTGCAATTCTTAGTGGGTGTTAATTCCCAGTGGGGTTTTTACCTATTTGGGTTTCCCTATAACAATATTGGTGTTATGTTTTATGTTTATGCATCTTGTTTATGTTGATTTTCATTTCAATAGTTAATAATTAAAGCTAAGTTTCAAGAGTAAAAAGAAAAGATTAATTATAGTGATCACTGATTCACCCCCCCCTTAGTGTTCCCATACCTAAAAAAAGCTTCCTATTTGGTCCATGGAAGCACTCTTTCTGAAGATGTAACCATATCTTGTTACCAATCTTAAAATGATGATGAGTTATATGTTTATCATGACTTCCCTTATACTTCTGATTACTTTTCTCCAAGATCTCATCAACTTTATGTTGTAGGTGTCTAATGTTATCAATTAATTTTCCTACTTTATCTACCTCCTTGTCACCATTCACTAGACTATTAGATTGTAGAGCTGGTATTGTTGCATCCATAGGTGCCAATGGCTAGTACCCAAGGGAAAACTCAAATGGACCATTCCCTATAGTACTATGGAGTGCATAGTTGTAACTGTGTTGCACATAGGGTATGCTTTAATCCCACGTGTGAGGATGCTTAGAATGATACATCCACAAAATATGAATAATTATTTGATTCACCAATTTTTTCAGCCCATCTATTTGGGGATGGAATGATGTGGACTTTGTCAACTTGGTATCCATTTTCACCCATAGTGCAGACCAAGCTTTGCTAATGAACATGCTATCCCTATCAATAATAATAGTTTTTGGTAGAGAAAAATGAACCCAAACATGTTAAAAAAATATCTTAGTAGTCTCTTCTATAGAAATCATCATTTTACATGCCACCATGATAGCCATTTTAGAAAACCTATCTACCACAATATATACACAATCATGCCCCCACCTGGTTGTTAGAAGCCCAGATATAAAATGCATTGAAATAGATGGCCATGGCTTATCAAGAATGGGTAATTGTAATTATAGACCCAAGTTACGATTTGTTGGCTTTGCAATTGCACAGGTTGCACAAGCTTGTATATGTGAAATGATATCCTGCTTTATTTTTGGCAAATATAAATACTTTTGAAGGATAGCAGTAGTCATACCAATACCCAAATATCATGCAATATGACTCTACTAAGCTTCCCATATCATTTTCTTTCATTCCTTAATGGTTACATATATGAACAATATGGAAAAGAAACCCATCCTGCAAGTGAAAATCAGAGACAGACTTTCCTTCTACCAAATTACTATAGATGTTAGCAAAATCAAGGTCAGTACCATATAGTTGTTACCAAGTGGATGATTGATGACCACATGAATCCAAGACTATGGAAAAACTTGTAATTGGAGGCCTACTCAAACAATCTTCCACCTTGTTACTACTTCATTTTTTATGAAAAATATTCAGGTAAAATTGTTGTAGATAAGCTGACGACCTTTGATGTCTATCATTCTCTAGCTTCCCTTGTGTTTGCAAGAATTAAAGTGGTTTATGGTCTGTATGTATAACTTTTTTCTTTCCCAGTAAATAATGTTTCCATTGTTTGCAAGCTAGAACAATGGTATACAACTCCTTATCATAGGTTGGGTACCTATGTATTGTATTAGAAAAAGTTTCACTATGATAGGCAAGAAGATGCCCATGTTTCATGAGTACCACACGAACAACATAATGAGATGCATTTGTTTCTTTATGAAATGATTGTTGTAGATCTAGGAGGACCAATACTGGTGTTGAACATAGTCTTTTCTTTAACTCCTCAAATTCTCATTGCTTTGCCTTTTTCCACTAAAATTTTTCTTGTCCTCCACCCCTTAGTGATTAATTAAGAGGCCATGATATATGTGAGAAACCAAACACAAATGTAAGGTAGAATTTGGCTAAGCCCAAGAAGCTATGAAGATCTATACATTTTTTAGGTGATGGCCAATCTATGATTATTTTAATCTTTGTTGGATCAACATGAACACCCTAAGTATTTAATACTCCTCATATCAAAAGAGCACTTATCAATATTGGCATAATTTTATTTTTTTTGTAGAGTTGAAAGTACTTGTTCAACATGCTGCAAATGTTTAGATCAAGTTCTGCTAAAGATGAGAATGTCATCCAAATAGACAACCACAAAAGAATCAATGAATGGTTTGGGTACATCATTCATCAACCTCATAAAAGTGGCTGGGGAATTTGTTAGGCCAAAAGGCATGACCAACCATTCAATCCAACCTTCCCTAGATTTAAATGTAGTCTTCCACACATCTACTGGATCAATTGGTACTGGGTGGTATCCAGACTTCAAGTCAATTTTTGTAATGAAACTATCCCCCCTAAGTTGGTCCAACAAATCATCAATTTGAGGGATTGAATATCTATTCTTAACAGAGATTTTGTTCAATGTCCTATAATCAATACAAATTATCCATGTCACATCTTTCTTTTTAGGAAGGATAATTGGACTCCCACAAGGTGAGCACTTGGATGAGTGTGTCCTTTATGAATCAATTCTTTAATTTGTCTCTTAATCTAATCATTTTTAAAAATTGATCTCCTATATATTGGCTCATGTGGTAGTTGTGTGGCTGAGATTAAATTAATAGAGTGCTTGACTTGACAGTGTGTTGGTACTCCCACTGGTGGTTTAAACACACTATGATATTCTTTCAAAATTTTATCCATCTAATTTTTTTGATTTTCTATTATGGTTACCGTAGCATGTGTACTAAGAACAAATGACTTTTTTTGTTGAGGGTGAATCATGAGTAGAATAAAACCTCCAATTTGAGAAATCAAGTGTTTACATTATTTAGCACTAATTAAAGAAGAAGTTTGTGTTGGACATACCTCTTGTATCTGATACCTCTTCCCAACAATCTTGATTGTAACACTACATGGCCTAGACTCATACACACCATGCCTCTGATACATGTATGGTTTCCCTAGCAAGACATCACATACATCTAGTAGTGCTATATAACAGATCAGTTCATCCTTGAGAGTCTTGATTGAATATGGTAGACGATACTAGTTATTTATTTGAATATCTTGTCCCTCATTTACCCATCCCATAGAGTATGGTTGTGGGTGTCTTGTCACTTTCAAATTTTTGATATCATATTTTTTGAATGTCTTGTCCCTCATTTATCCATCCCCAGATATCATATTTTTTTGATTCCCACTCCCAACAATAAAATGCAAAGGCTTTCCACCAACCCACATCCATGAATGAAAAATTCTCTCTTCATCTTCATGGGGCAATACTTAAATAGAAAAAAAATAAAAAACATGGAAAAAATAGGTCCACTTGGAGAAGGCATAACTTTCTAGTCCTAGCTCCGAATTTCAAAGAGTTTAATTCATTGGAAAGGTATTCAAGAAATCTCAAACACAATTTTGGAGGTGATAATATGTTCACACTTGTGGGGGCAATCAATGTAGTGAGATGCTCTGAAGACCCTAAAAAATGTAGTTTAGTGAAACATAGACAAATTTGAAAAAAATAGATTTTAGTATTTTCCCAATTTAATCTTGATCATTCCTCCCCCCTTGAAGAGGTAATGGGACCCATTTCACTAATCTGCTACAATAGCTAAGGAAATTGTTGTTCAATTTTTTCCTTAGTAAACCACTTGCCTTGATGAGAATGTTGATTACCTTGAATCACCCAATATTGAGGAATGTTCTGATTTCTCAAAGTCCTTAAAATAACTTCAGTAACATGGTCACACTAGACTAGAGTAGTAGTAGATGGATTTAACTCTTCAGCTTGAATGTGTTCAGTAGCTTGGGAAATATCCAATAAAGGAGGAAAATAGGGTCTCAACAATTCTACATTAAAAACTAGATGCAGTCCCAAAAAGGATGGTGAATTAAGTTTGAAAGCCTTCTCACCAACTTGTTTCACAATAGTATATGGGCCATAAAAAAGAGGATAAAGCTTTGTATTTGGTTCATGTAGGAACTCTTTATGAAGATATAACCATAGTTTGTCACCAATCTTAAACTGATGAGGATTTATATGTTTATCATCCCTTTCCTTATACTTCTGATTACTCTACTCCCAGATCTCATAAACTTGTTGTTGTAGGTGTTTAATGTTATCAATGAATTTTTCTTCTTTATATACCTCCTTGTCATGATTCAATGGAATATTATATTCTAGAGCTGGTATTACTATATCCATAGGTCCCAATGGTTGGTACCAAAGGGAAACCTCAAATGGACTATGCCCTGCAGTACTATGGAGTGCACAGTTATGTTGCACATAGGGTAATCTTTCATCCCACGTGAGAGGATGTTTAGAATGATACATCAAAAAAATATGAAAAATCATTTGATTCACCACTTGTGTCTACCCATCTGTTTGGGGATGGAATGATGTGCACTTTGTCAGCTCAATGTCCATTTTAGCCCATAATGCAGGCCAAAATTTGTTGATGAACCTGCTAGCCCTATCAAAAATAATGGTTTTTGGTAGACTAAAATGAACCCAAAAATGTTTGAAAAATATCTTGGTATTCTCTCCTGCTAAAATCATCATTTTAAATGCCATCATGATAGCCATTTTAGAAAACCTATCTACCACAACATATACACAATCATGCCCCCTCCTGGTAGTTGGAAGCCCAGACATCAAATCCATTGAAATAGACTACCATGGCTTATCAATAATAGTTAATGGTAAGTTGGTGTAGGAGCACCTACTCTATACTCAAAAAACACAACTCTTTAGAGTCCCAAGCACATCTACTTTAGATTAGATTCATTAGTCAAGCACCTAGACCAAGTTGTGAGGCCTGGTTATAGGATTGGCACAATTATAAGCCCCTGGCTAACTATGGTCAAAAGTGGTCAATGGGCCTAAAATCAAAGGATTTTACACATTTTCATGTTTTTAATGTTTTAGATCCATGCTGGATCAATAGGATAGGTTTAGACCAAGTTTGGTCTCCTAGAAAGCAAAAGTTACAAAAATGTTGTAAAAGTTGCTTAGCAACTTTAACAACTTCTTGCCAAAAGTTGTAATCATGTCCCCAATGGTATAATGGTTTAAATTTCAGTTTTAACCAATGGGGGAAGCCTTCAATAATCCCTTTAAGGTGGGTGGAAGGTAAGACATGTAATTTTGGCATTGAATCAATAAAAAACATCAACATTTCTCTGCCTTTTTCTGAGAAGATCTTGAGTGTATGGATAGGTACAGATGTGAGGGAATGAAAATATGAAGCCAAATATTATACCCTTGAGTCTTCTTCCATTTTCAATTGATCTCATGTGTTGATCTGCCCTAGATTGTGAGATATCTTGTTTTTAGCAAGACTACCTGGATTTAAGGCTTAAAACCAAGGGTTCTAATAGGGCCTGATTGTTTGGTCCAATTCCACCATGGGAAATTGATTCCCCTTGGTGGAATTCAACCTTTTCCAATGTACTTTCATATTTTGTAGGCTAGGAGTGAGGATTTGTAGAGGAGTGGGTTTGCCACAAATCCCTAGGTGTACATCTTTATGTGTGTACCAGTTTGTGACTTAGGACAGTCACTATAGATTTTGGTTGGGGATTCTTCAAGACTCCAAAACTTGGATTCTAAGGTATTTTTTATATCCAAAAATGCCTCCATACTTAGTTTGTGCATTGAATTAGGAGAAAGAGAACTTGTAGTGCATTTGGAGACCTAATTAGGCCTATTAGCCCAGTCTAACCTTGTGACAGCAATGAATTCCATTTGTCTCCACTCCTTGGTACTTGGATATGTTTTATAAAACCAAAAAGGGTATTAGAATCCCTAACCAATTCATTATATCATTTGGGAACATTTTGACTTATGTTCATATTTCCTTCTAGGAAAGGCTACAAGCCAAAACCTTGGTTTGTGCAGCAACTTAGTACTATGGGTTTCTTGTAAATGAAAGAAACACTGGAACTAAAATAATAGGACCTAAATAGACCATATTAGTGATTTTAGGCCACCCCTAGTCTTATAATTCATTTCATGGGGTTTGGTTACCTATTGGGCTAAGGAGACCTCTTAGTAACTTCTCAATTGTTGGTGTTTTGGACTTGGTATAGCCTAGTGATTAGGTTTCCTTGCATGTTTGGGTTGTGATAACCATTTTTCCCTAGTCCTTACCATACTTTTGATAAGTATTGGGCACTTGAATCCCTATTTGGGTAGTTGAGACCTTGAAACTCACCAATTGCTCACTATTTGAAGGCTTCCACTTGCAAGTTTGCATCAAGTGGTATCAGAGATATGTCTGCTCCTAGGATGAAGATATCCCTACAAGAGTCACAAATAGTGAGTTAAAAAATATGGTGAGAGAGAAAAGGGCTACAAACACAACCTTAACTAAGAGGCTTCAAGAGCTTGAGAAGAAGCTTGACAAGAGCAAGGAAGATAGGTCTAAAAATGAAGAGGGGAGTGAAGAAGAGGAGGATGATCTTGACCAACACATCCCTGCAAACTAAAGGCCTTTCATAGATGCCTTGAAATCCATGGGAAGGACAACCATGGAGGAGAAAATAGATTTTCCAATCTTTAATGGCAAGATGACTGCATATTTAGCCTTGGATTGGATAGAGGCTTTGACAACATTCTTTTAATGTGAGGACATCCTTGAAAAGTAGAGGGTAAAGGTGGCAAGATCCAAGTTAAAGAGAGCAGCCCTACCTTGGTGGAACTTCATCCGAATAGAGAGGGTGAAGAATGGAAAGAGCATGATCAATTCATGGAATAAGATGATAGCATTTATTAGGGAGACATATGTGCCTGAGGACTATGGGGTAAAAATCCATAGGAGGAAGAAAAAATTGAAACAAAAAGATATGGATGTAGGCTCATACACCGAGGAGTTCTTAAAATTATGTATGAAGACCAATATGGTAGAAGATGAGGAAGAAAAACTAGCAAGATACATGAATGGCTTGAAAGTATCCATTCAAGAGGAGCTAAGTCTACACTGCCCTACCATAGTCAATAAGTGCTACCAAATGGCACTCAAGGTAGAGGAAAATGGAAGAGAAAATAGGATTTTGGAAAAGGGAAGAGTAATGATAGTGGGAAGAACTTTAGAGGCAAAGGAAACTCTTGGAATAAGGGACAAAATAGTAGCAGCAGCAGCAAGACCCCTAACCAAGGAGACAAAGAAAATAGTGACTCTAATTCAAGAGGAAACTATAGAGGAAGGAGGCCTTTCAATAGGGGAAGGAAAAATTTAGGAAGAGGTAATGGACCATTGAAATGTTTCTATTGCAACCAAATGGGACATCATGCAGGAAGATGCCCTGAGAAGAGGAACAATAATAACCAAGGTGAGAGGAGAGCACAACTTGTTCAAGAAGATAAACAAGAAGACAATGCTGATGCTAGAGACTTAGAACCAGAGGAAGGAGTATGTCTGATGATGAGGTAGGTCTTCCTTCAAGTGCCAAAAACCCAAGAACCTCCACAAAGGAAGAACCTCTTCAGGACAAAGATCAAATGTTATGGAAAGGTATGCAATCTACTAATAGATTTTGGTTCAACTAAAAATCTTGTATCTTGTGAAATGGTTCAGAAGTTAAAACTCCCTAAGAAGCCAAACCCTTGCCCCTATCATGTTTCATGGTTAACAAAAGGCCAACAAACTATAGTAACAAGACAAGCATGGATAGAGTTCTCAATTGCATATTTTAGGGACAAAGTTCTTTGTGATGTGGTTGAGATGGATGCCCCCACACATCCTTCTAGGCAGGCCCTAGCAATTTGATGTAGATGCCATACACCATTGTAGGAAAAACACCTACTCCATCACTAAAGATGGGAAGACCTTTACTATGAAGCCCCTGCCAAATAAAAAATTTGAAAAAGAACCCACTGTGATTATCATAGGAGAGAAAGAGATGTTGAAAACCTTGAAGGAATCTACTATTGAACCCTTTATCCTAATCTCCAAGCCCAAGGATAACATCAAGTCTGATAAAAAAGAACCTATACCAAATGAAGCCATGGAACTGCTACAAAAGTATAAGGATGTCACTATTAGTGACCTGTCCACTAGCCTCCCTCCCATTAGGGATATCAGTCATCAAATAGACCTCATACTAGGCTCATCCCTTCCTAATAAGGTACCATACAAAATGACACCCCTGTAACATGTAGAGATTGAAAAATAGGTCACTGAATTACTGGAAAGAGGACTCATCCAAAAGAGTCTCAGTCCATGTGTAGTACTGTCAGTCTTGGCCCCTAAAAAGGATGGAAAATGGAAGTTATGCACTTATAGAAGGTCCCTAAACAAAATCACCATAAGGTATAGATTCCTCATGCCAAGGATTAAGGACCTATTGGATCAACTAGGAGGTGATTGCTACTTCACCAAGATAGACTTAAAGTTTGGATACCATCAAATCAGAATCAAACTAGGAGATGAATGGAAAACAACATTCAAGACTAGTGAAGGTTTTTTTGAATAGTTAGTAATGCCCTTTGGCTTAAGCAATGCCCCTAGCACTTTTGTGAGGCTTATGAATGAGATATTCATTGATTTTATTGATAAATTTGTTGTTGTTTACCTTGATGACATACTAATATTTAGTCATAGCAAGGAATACCATCTTGATCATGTGGAATAGGTACTAAGAAGACTCCATCAACACAAGTTGGTAATCAACTTGGAAAAGTGCATGTTTATGAGGAAGGAACTTGTGTTCCTAGGATTTGTGATGTCACAAGGTACCCTCAAGATGGACCCTAAGAAGGTAGAAGAAATCATTAATTGGCCTCCACCAAAGAACCAAGGTGATGTAAGAAGCTTCCATGGACTTGCAACATTCTATAGGAAGTTTATAAAAAATTTCAGTCATGTGTGTGCACCAATGCTTGAAACTATTAAAGGTGGAAAGAAGACTAAATTTGTGTGGAAAAAGGAAGCCAATGATGCATTCCAATACTTGAAGAATAGAGTCTCCCAATACCCTATCTTGGTCCTCCCTAATTTTAACAAAGTTTTCATTGTGGAGACAGATGCAAGCAATTTGGCTATAGGTGTAGTCCTAAGCCAAGAAGGCAAGGTAGTTTCTTTCTTCTTAGAGACATTGAATGAAGCTAAAAGAAAGTACTCTACATATGACCTAGAGCTCTATGACATGGTCCAAGCCCTCAAGAAATGGAGGCACTATTTGATACCCAAAGAATTTGTAGTATACACTGACAACCATGCATTAATTTCTTAAATTCTAAAGAGAAACTCTCTGTCAGACATCTAAAATGGGTGGAGCAATTGCAAGCTTATACATTCAATATCAAGAATAAAAAGGGTGTAGCAAAAAAATTTGCTGATGCCCTTAGCAGGAAAATTGGTCTAATTAAAGAATTTCAATTACAAAGTGTGGGAATTGAGTCCCTCAAACACTTGTACCTGGATGACCTTGACTTTGCAGAGATATATCAGATTTGCACAAAGATGGTTGGTAGATATCACACTGGCTTTTTTGAATATCTAATTAGAATGGACTCCTTTTCAAGGGAGCACAACTATGTATACCAAAGTTCTGAATGAGGACAAAAATAATTAGTGAGAAGCATTTTGGTGGCCTAGGAGGTCACTTTGGCATTGATAAGACAATAGACATGGTGAAGAGGAGCTATTTTTGGCCTAAGTTGAACAATGATGTCAAGAAATTTATAGAGACTTGCACAATCTACCAGCAAGCTAAAGGAATGACAAAAAATCAAGGGCTCTACCACCCTTACCAATCCCTTCAAGACCTTGGGAGTCCATCTCAATGAATTTTGTAATGGGACTTCCTAAAACTAAGCAAGGATTTGATAGTGTCTTTGTCATAGTGGATAGGTTCAGTAAAATGGTTCATTTTGTACCATGCAAAAGTACAAATGATACATCTCACATAGCCAATCTCTTCTTCAAAGAAGTGGTCAAAATTCATGGCTTACCTCAAAAAATTGTATCTGATAGGGATGTAAAGTTCCAAGGACATTTTTGGAGGACACTCTTCAAGAAGTTGGGAACAAACCTCACCTATAGCTCTACCTATCACCCACAAATAGATGGGTAGACTAAGGTGGTAAATAGATCCCTAGGAAATCTCCTAAGATGCCTAACCAAGAAATATTCTCAAAGTTGGGATACACTCCTGCCCCAAGCAGAGTTTTCCTTCAATGACTCTGTAAATAGGTCAACCAGTAAGACTCCATTCCAAGTAGTATATGGCCTTCATCCCAAAGGACCATTAGATCTGATTGAACTGCCATCTGACTTCAAAGTTAGTGCTCAAGGCCAAGAACTGGTAGAGCTCATCACAAAGGTACAACAATAAGTAAAAGAAGCATTACAAAGGTCAAGTTTTAAGTATAAAGAAAGTGCTTATAAAAGAAGGAGAGAGGTCCACTTCAAAGTAGGAGACAAGGTTTGGGTATTCCTAAGGAAAGAGAGACTACCTAAGGGTAGATACTTCAAACTAAAAATGAAGAAAGTAGGTCCATGAAACATAATTAATAAAATAGGTGAATACCTATGAGATATCCCTTCCTCCAACCTTGCAAATGTCTCCAATATTCAATGTGGCAGACCTCACACCATACAAAGCTACAATAGGCTCAATGAATGAGCAAGGTGAGGACACAAACACCAAAGATGAAGACTATGTCACAAATCATCCCCAAAGAAAATGAGTGGAGTTAGAAGAAATTTTGGACACAAATTTATTAAGGTAGACCAAAACTAAGAAGTACATCCAATACTTATTCAAATCGAAGGGACTCCCCAACATAGATGCTACATGGCTGACTGAAGATCAAATCAAACCACATGGGACTTCGGTGGAGCAGTTACCCTCAAGTAGGGACTTGAGTTTTAAAAATAAAGGGGATTATGGTGTAGGAGAACCTACTCTAGACTCAACAAACACAACTCTTTAGAGTCCCAAGCACATCTACTTTAGATTAGATTCATTAGTCAGGCACCTAGACCAAGTTGTGAGGCCTAGTTCCAGGATTGCCACAATTATAAGCCCTTGGCTAACTATGGTCATAAGTTTTCAATGGGCCTAAAATCATATGATTTTACTCATTTTCATTTTTTTAATGTTTTAGATCCATGTTGAATCAATAGGATAGGTTTAGACCAAGTTTGGTCTCCTAGAAAGAAAAAGTTGCAAAAATGTTGTAAAAGTTGCTTAACAACTTTAACAACTTCTGCCAAAAGTTGTAATCATGCCCCCAATAGTCTAATGGTTTAAATTTCAGTTTTAACCAATGGGGGAAGCCTTCAATAAGCCCTTTCAGGTAAGTGGAAGGTAAGACATATTTAATTTTTGGCATTGAATCAATAAAAACATCAACATTTCTCTGCATTTTTCTGAGAAGATCTGGAGTGTACGGATAGGTACAGATGTGAGGGCATGAAACTATGAAGCCAAAGCTTGGATCCTTGAGTCTTCTTCCATTTTCCATTGATCTCATGTGTTGATATGCCCTAGATTGTTAGATATCTAGTTTTTAGCAGGACTGCCTGGATTTAAGGCTTAAAATTAGGGGTTCTAATAGGGCCTGATTGTTTGGTCCAATTCCACCATGGTAAATTGATGCCCCTTGGTGGAATTCAACCTTTTCCAATGTATTTTCATATTTTTCAGGTTAGGAGTGAGGATTTGTAGAGGAGTGAGTTTTCCACAAAGCCTCAGGTGTACATCTCTATGTGTGCACCAGTTTGTGACTTAGGATAGTCACTATAGATTTTGGTTGGGGATTCTTCAGGACACCAAAAATTGGATTCTAAGGTATTTTGTATATCCATAGATGCCTCCATACTTATTTTGTTCATTAAATTAGGAGAAAGAGCACTTGTAGTGCATTTGGAGACCTAATTAGGCCTATTAGTCTGGTCTAACCTTGTGACAACAGTGACTTCCATTTGTCTCCACTCCTTGGTACTTGGATATGTTTTATAAACCCAAAAAGGTTATCAAAATCCATGACCAATTCATTATATTATTTGGGAACATTTTGACTTATGTTTAGATTTCCTTCTAGGAAGGGCTATAAGCCAAAACCTTGGTTTGTGGAGGAGCTTAGTACTTCTTGTAAATGAAAGAACCATTGGAACTAAAAGAATAGGACCTAAATAGGCCAGATCAGTAATTATAGGCTACCCCTAGTCTTATAAGTCATTTCATGGGGTTTGGTTACCTATTGGGCTAAGGAGACCTCTTAGTAACTTCTCAATTGTTGGTGTTTTGGACTTGGTATAGCCTAGTGATTAGGTTTCCTTGGGTGTTTGGGTTGTGATAAACATTTTCCCCTAGTCCTTACCATACTTGTGATAAGTATTGGGCACTTGGATCCCTATTTGGGTAGTTGAGACCTTGAAACTCACCAATTGCTCAATGTTTGAAGGCTTCTACTTGCCACTTTGCATCATAAGTATATACCCAATTTACTGTTTGTTGGCTTTGCAATTGCATAGGTTGCACAAGCTAGTATATGTGAAATGATATCATTCTTCATTTTTGACCAATTAAAATACTTTTGAAGGATAGTAGTAGTGTTACCAATACCAAAATGTCATGCAACATGACTGTAGTGAGCTTCCCATATGATTTTCTTTCATTCCTCGGTGGATACACATATATGAACAATATAGAAAAACAACCCATCCTACAAGTGAAAATAAGACACAAAATTTCCTTCTACAAAATTACTATAGATGTTAGTAAAATCAGGGTTAGTACCATATAGTTGTTCCCAAGTGGATGATTGATGACCACATGAATCCAACACTATTGTCAAAGCTACAATTGGAGGCCTAAACAAACAATCTGTCACCTTGTTACTGCTTCCTTTTTTATGGTGAATGTTGAGGTGAAATTATTGTAGATAAGCTGACCACCTTTGATGTCTATCATTTTGTAGCTTCCGTTGTGTTTGCATGAATTGAAGTGGTTTATGGTGTGTATGTATAACAGTTTCCTTTCCCAGTATATAATGTTTCCATTGTTTGTAGGCTTGAACAATGGTATATAAAATCCTTATCATAGGTGGGGTACCTTCGTACTATATTAGAAAAAATTTCACTGTGATAGGAAACATGATGCCCATGTTGCATGATTACCGAACCAAGAGCATAATCAGATGCATGTGTTTCTATCTCAAATGATTGTTGTAGATCTAGGAGGACCAATACTGGTGTTGAACATAGTCTTTTCTTTAACTCCTCATATGCTTGTTACTTTTCCTATGTCCACTGAAATTTTTCTTCTGCTTCAGCCCTTAGGGATTGATTAAGAGGCTATGATATATGTGAGAAACCAAACACAAATGTGTGATAGAAGTTGGCCAATTCCAAGAAGCTGTGAAGCTCTATGAAATTTTGAGGGGATGGCCAATCTCTTATTATTTAAATATTTGCTAGATCAACATGAACACCCTCAGTATCAATGATATACCCTAAGTATTGAATACTCTGCATACCAAAAGAGAACTTCTCAATATTGTCATAAAGTTTGTGTTTTTGTAGAGTTGAAAGAGCTTGTTCAACATGTTGCAAATCCTCAGACCAAGTTTTGTTGAAGATCAGTATGCCATCCAAATAGACAACCACAAAAGAATAGATTAATGATCTGAGCACATCATTCATCAACCTCATAAAAGTGGTTGGGGCATTTGTTAGGCCAAAAGCCATGACCAACCATTCAAACAAACCTTCCTTAGATTTAAATGTAGTCTTCCACACATTTGCTAGCTCAATTGGTACTTGGTGGTATCCAATCTTCAAGTCAGTTTTTGTAAAGAAATTAGCCCCCCTAATTTGGTCCAACAAATCATCAAATCAAAGGATTATATATCTATTTTTAACAAATATTTTTCATGTTCAATGCCCTATAATCAGTACAAAGGCTCCATGTCCCATCTTTCATTTTATCAAGGAAAATCAAACTGTAAGAAGGTGAAGTACTTGGATGAATGTGTCCTTTATGAATCAACTCTTGAATTTGTCTCTTAATATCATCATTTTCAAAAATTGATCTCATATATATTGGCTCATGTGGTAGTGCTATGCCTGGAATTAAATAAATAGATTTCTTGGCTTGACAGTGTGTTGGTACTCCCACTGGTGGTTTAAACACACTATGATATTCTTTCAAAATTTTATGCATCTTATTTTGTTGATTTTCTGTTAAGGTTTCCTTAGCATGTGTATTAAGAACAACTGACTTTGTTTGTTCAGACTGAATCATGAGTAGAACAAAAGCTCCAGTTTGAGAATCAAACGTTTATATTTTTTAACACTAATTAAAGAAGTTTGCATTTGACATACCTCTGGTATACGATACCTCTTCCCACCAAGCTTGACTGTAACACTACGTAGCCTGGACTCATACACCCCATGCCTCTGATACATGTATGGTTTCCTAAACAAGACATCACATACATCCAGTGGTGCTATATCACATAGTCAGCTCCATCCTTGAAGCCTTAATTGAATATGGAAGATTCACTGTTGATTTATTTGAACATCTTGTCCCTCATTTACCCATCACATAGAGTATTGTTGTGGGTGTCTTGTCACTTTCAAATTTTAACTTTTGACTGTCTCCTTGGAGATCAATTTTTTTGACTCCCATTGTCAACAATAAAATGCAGAGGCTTTCCATCAACCCACATCTGTGAATGAAAAAGTCTCTCATCATCTTCACAGGGCAATACTTTAGTAATATAGTAATATAGTAATATATAGTAATATATATATATATATATATATATATATATATATATATACATACATATATATATATAGATACATACATACATATATAGATACATACATACATACATATATATATATATATATATATATATATATATATATATATATATATATATATATATATATATATATATATATATATATATATATATATATATATATATAGATACATACATATATATATATATATATATAGATACATACATATATATATATATATAGATACATAC
>BSBK01008900.1:1052500-1180502 GCA_027943335.1 Chamaecyparis obtusa | reverse complement strand
CCAAAATGCACCATTGGATTTTGCTAAAGTTTGGATATGTTGATGATAATAAAATTTAGAAGAATCTCACCAGACAGATCAAAGAGAAAATGTCAGGTTAAAAAGTTATGATCGACTGTGTACGGGTCTATGCAAAAAGCTGTAAAAGAGTGAGCTTCCTTCTTTAAAAGCCTAACTGCTTGAAGGGAGATCCAATCATATTGAAGGTTGTCATAGTGTATAGAACCTTTGGATATTCAAGAAAGGTCATGTGAAGAAATATGGTAATGTTCAAGAACAACGACATCATTTTGGGAATTTGCATGATATTTTCAATATGGGCTCACCTTACAAAATGTAATACTTGAAATTTATAAAAGATAAGTATTTCATGTTTTATTAATGCACATAATTTTGAGTTTTTTAATTCATGCTATACTATTGTTTATTAAAATCTTGTATGCTTCTATCATTGGTATTTCTGGTCGAGATAGTTTAGTGAGCTATTTGTAATCTCTCTCTGACATACCTTCCGAACAAAAGCACAAGATAATTGCATTCAAGGGAGAAAGAAATTAATGCTT
This sequence comes from Chamaecyparis obtusa, assembly GCA_027943335.1. Classification (NCBI taxonomy): domain Eukaryota; kingdom Viridiplantae; phylum Streptophyta; class Pinopsida; order Cupressales; family Cupressaceae; genus Chamaecyparis; species Chamaecyparis obtusa. Next base: position 1,179,939 of record BSBK01008900.1, on the reverse strand, counting down.
GCAAAAAAATTGATAATTGAGACTAGATGCAAAGAGAGTCTAACATTCAAAAGAGGTCAAGAAGTTGATAAACTTGAGCTTCAGAGGGAGCAGATGGTTCATTCAACGTGTGACAATCTTGATTGAGAGGAGTTCACTATTGAAGGTGAAACACTTCTGAGGTAAACTTGATATAATTGATTATTATACTAATGAATCATGAATGTTTTTAATGGGCCTACCCCCTGTGTAAATCATGAGGAAGTGACAACTTCCAAATGATTATGACTTGTATTTGAGAAAGTTATTGGAAGATGACGATCTTATAATAACTTGATCTTCTATTATGATAGTCATCTTGTGATGGTTGAAATAAATCATGATAGATGACATCTTCTATTGTGATAGACATCTTGTGATGGCTGAAATAGATCATGATATATGGCATCTTCCATTATGATAGACATCTTGTGATGGCTGAAATAGATCATGATAGATGGCATCTTCTATTGTGATAGACATCTTGTGATGGCTAAAATAGATCATAATAGATTATGTGAATGTTCCTATGGTAAGTGCACATTACCTATGGACATTTGTTGAGTACTTGGTGGACATCATGTGACTTGATGTCAATAGGCCATTACTCTAAGCACTTGGTGAATATCATGCGACTTGATATTCTGTAGGCCAATGCTCCTAATATCATGAGATGATATCTTTATAATTTTGTTGAGTACTTGATGGACATCATGTGACTTGATGTTGGTAGGCCATTACTCTGAGCACTTGGTGAATATCATGCGACTTGATATTCTGCAGGTCAATGCTCTTGATATCATGAGATGATAGCTTTATAATTTTGTTGAGTACTTGGTGGACATCATGTGACTTGATGTTGGTAGGCCATTACTCTGAGCACTTGGTGAATATCATGCAACTTGATATTCTATAGGCCAATGCTCCTAATATAATGAGATGATATCTTTGTAAACTTTTGAGTACTTGGTGGACATCATGTGACTTGATGTTGGTAGGCCATTACTCTGAGTACTTAGAGAATATCTTGTGACTTGATATTCTGTGACAAATACTCCCAATATCATGAGATGATATTCTTATGAATCTATGAGTTATGGTGAATATCATGCGAGTTGATATTCCTAGTTAGACCATATCTCTTGTATCATGGTAAATGATATCTTCTTATCCTAATCATGTGTTTAATCTTCCCTGGCTAAGAGGGAGTGTTGATGTTTTGTAGCTTCAGTCAGATAACACTATGAGTCAATACTAGTGAAGATATGTGTGTGTGTGTGTATAATGTAAATATTAGAGAAATTAATATAATACTCAAGAGATATATATATATATATATATATATATATATATATATATATATATATATATATATATATAATCATAATTATCATTATATTAATTACATAATAATGATAGACATGTCCCATGAAGGGACATGTCTCTTCTTGGCTCATTCTCAATATAAATACAAGAGATTGTTTGCATTTGGAAGACATACAATTAGATAGTGCTATTACATTTGCAATGATCTAAAACCTTGACATGTTTAAAGCATAAGAGAAACCTCCATGAAGTACCCTAGGACCTAAAGTATATTAGATTTTGTAAATATTTTAAGGGCTGATTACTATTCTAGTGTTGTTTCTATGTGGTCCAGGAATTCTTTAATAATCCATATGCCCCATTTGGTCATCAAGGTTCGTATCGTTTGGGCTGGTTTCTATGTCCTCATTATCTTAGAAATTGTAGTAGGAATGAAAAGGCTATCATTTTGGCGAGAAGAAAAAAGGTCTTCCATAAAAAAGTAACAATTCAATCATGTTTGGAGGAAACAACATTAGAAGATATTTTAGTGTGTAAGAAGATGCCAGACCTTTTTTCAGTTGAATGCATGTGGGATTTTTTGAGGCTAAGAAATACATGTTCTTATAAGCTTGGTTAAGTACTAAACTCTTCACTAGTACATTTGGCCTAGTTTTTCTACCAAAAATTTTTGACCAAAAAATAAGGAGGTTTTACTTGGTCGGATTATAGAAGGAAAACTTTGTTTTTTTTTTAATTTATGCCTGTGTTTTTTGAAATAGAGACAAATTTCATAGTGGTCAAAATTTCAAAAAACACGGGCATAACTTTAAAAAAAGGTGAATTTCATTTCTCATTTCATTATTTATTTGCGAAAGAAAGAAGGGCAGTGCGTGCACAGGAGATACGTCCCAACTTGACATCATGGGGTGGCAACAGGAGCTTGAGCTCAATATTTACATAAGGTATGTGGCAGAGGATTATTAATTTGTGCATTCTTCTTTTCTTTTCTATGTATTGAACAAGGGCTTCCTTAAATGTTCTTATTTTTGGGTGGGTTTATGCATAGGATTGTGGTATTTTGCTTTACACAGTCAAATGTGAAATGAATAAGTATCTTTTGACTGTTATAGCAAGTTTCGGTATTCAAATTCTATCAATCTCTAGTTTGAGCCTACAACAGCATTCCTTATACATTTGGTTATTTAGATTTGGGTTAAGACCATTCGGCATAGACTATACTATCTACTAAGATGTCACACTGAATCTTCTGCACAACTATAGCCACTTAGCCTAGCACTGTTGACTGTCACTGATACACTCTAATCTAATTGATCAAGTTAGATTAGGGTCAATCTAGAATGGTCAATCGATGGATTCACACAGTAGGTACAATCACCAAGGATTCTTCAATGTGCCCAAGACTATCAAATTCAATCTATGATTCAATTTCAACCTTCCCGTAACTACACTGCTGCAAACTTATCTTCTTCTTACTGGTTAAATACATGGAATGTATCTACCTAGGGCATCAAATCTTGAAGCAATATGCCTCCTTCCATAGTCTAAGCACTTATATTATTAAAGTGCATGGCTTGTTTCTCACCCAATGGCATTGGAATCCAATGGGGAAACCGCAAGTCAAGGTTCCACCTCCATGACAGAGTCGACTATAGATTTTCCTAAGTCAGTCTGTCAGTGAGGTTGGGTTCTTGCATAGATTAACACCAAATTTAAAATACAATGTTTGCAAAGTCTAGTTAAATGAACTCTAACAAGAACTATGGATGCGCAAATGAACCTGCAGTGACATTAAAACTCTCTAACCATTACATGATCGGGTTTGCTATGATAGTCAAGCCATGTGTTTAGTTCATAACCAACTGTGTAAATGTAACTAAAACTTGAAATCAAATGACAGTCAAAACTAAGATGGATTCAAATAAATAATGCATACAATGAACTTGCGAAATGATCAATCTATCTACCTATTTGCAATAGACAAAGTATGATAGAAAAAATGTACTCATAATGTTTTTTGGGTTTCTTTTATTCAATGCTACTTCAAAGATCATCTCCTTGTGCCAATCTCGTGATTGGACAAGGTTTAAAAACCACTTAAACAAAAATTCTTGCAACTGATCCAACCAACATGAAATCGATTGTGGTTGTTGGAGAACTAGACTTACAATCTGTCAACAGTGTTGCAAAAAATTAACAACATTTCACAATCTGTGCAACTTTGGAGTGCAACTTTGTCAAAAATGCACTAAAACTCAATAACAACTTCCTAAAAGAACTAAGAGGGTGATCTAAGTTCTAGATCCCTCAAATTCCTTAAAACTAAAGAAAATAAACTAAAACATACTAAAACTAAGTTTAGCCATTTAGAGCCAACTAGGATCCACATGGACTAAGGGTCTCCTAGGCTCATAGGTATGCCTGAGGAACCCTTGACCATACAAAATGGATCAAGACAAAAGAGAAGATTGATCCTAAAAATCAATCCCTTTTTATTACAACCAAAACTCAACCAAACATAAAGAAAATAAAATGCATCCTACTTAATCAATCCCTCTCTTTTTCAGGAAGGTAGCAAGATCTTGGCATTCTATCTTTAGTAGAAAATGTGATTTATATTTTTTTGCAAATGAATCTCCATATTGTGTTGATTTTGTATTTTCATAATCAAACATATCAACTCCCATATCATATAAAGAAAGTTCCCCCTATCTCTCTTGAACTCTAAATACTCCCTCCAATATTGAAATGCTTGTGAAGACCTTCATCTTTTGGCTTTGTTCTTGTAAAATGCTTACAAGCTCTTCCACAACTATCGTTTCTCATACACTTATCAACCTTGGACTTCCCATTTATTCCCAATGGCTTACATAGGTCTTTGGTCACTTAGTGCATCATCAATTATGTCTCATAGCAAACATACACTATCAAGCAAGGAAGAGGTTGTGATCAAGGATACACACCTCATCCATATGAGGGCATCCCTGAGAAAAACAAACAATTCTTTGTAAGAAAGAATGTCACATGATAAAAAAAAATACAACTCAATCAGAAAGTGGATCCTTTGAAATGATAGGAGATTAAAACATGACCCGTGTCCACTAGGACTAGAGGCAAGGATAAGAAAGACTATTATGTTGCTCAAAAAGTATGATTGCACTAAAATTGTCTGACCATGAATGACAATGAGCCCTTAAAGGATAGGCTAATAATGTCAGATAGTGTGACATAATAGGAACTTAAATAACATAGCATAGCATGCAACCACAGTCTCCCTAGAAGAAGATTATAATTAAGGGTATCAAGCATGACATGTATAGGTGTAGGTAAAGTAACTAGACCTATCATAATAGGTAAGGTGTTTGTATCTAAGGATTGTCTAGATACATTTTCAAAGCTACAAAGAGAGAGAGAATCATAGGGTTGGATAAGCTTGGAATTATATTGACTTTATGCAACATGTCAATGTCACAAACATTAAGATCAAACCCATTATCAAGGGGGAGGGACATTGATATTATTTTTTAAATTTTTTTAATGAGTATTATATGTATGATCTATTGCATGATAATCTAAACCACCTAACATTATTTTACAAAACCATGAATTAATAAAGGTTTTCTTGGGTGGAAGTTCATTAATGACCACTACATAAAGTGTTGATGTTGAAGGTCAAAAATTGAACTATTCAAAATTTAAAGTGAATTATAATAAAACCATTCATATTAGGTTGAAGTATTGCAGACTCGACATCATCATGAAATAGGGGGATGGAGGAGCACTCCAAATAGTGTGAACATTATGTCCCTGAATTTGTATCATAATCATTATGCTAATTTAGATATTCTTACTTTTCAAAATAAAATTTAACAAATAGAATTAAATAAACCTGCTAGAATTTACTTGATTATTAATGTTGGATGTTATTTTAATACACTTGATATAGAATCTGTAGGTTGCAAACAAATCATCCTTCTTCCACCAATGAGCCATTCCATTCAAGAAAGACCATGTCTGATGATATCAACGCACAAAAAAATAAAGAGACAATTGCTAGACTATGGTCTAACTTAAAAAGAAAAGGTGATTGAAAATTTTATTGTCCTTGCAAAATTTGTAAGGGCTTAAAGACTAGAAGATATCTAATCAAAACAACCGAGGAACATTGTAGGCAGCATGGTCACATTGAAGGGGGAAATCAATTTCATCCATTGGTATGTATTTTAATAATTTATAAAATACATAAGACATTATTTGATGATGACATCATGGTCATGGTTAATATAAGGTCATCATTTTGATATAGTTCAACCACCCTAGGTTTCATATTATGGACCATGACAATCCAGAGAATGTGGATTTCCAAATGAGGGAACATGGAGGTGTGAATATAGAAGTAGAAGGTAATGATCCCATGGAAGAAGATCATGATGATGAAGAAGATGATGATGATGATGACGTAGATCTTGATGTGCCTGCACTTGAGAAGGCACAAAAGGATCCCAAACAACTCTTCTTGCCGCTATATTGTTGTTGGTGAACTTGAAGGTTATGAATGGTTTATCCAATGTAGCAATGACACATATGTTAATGTATGTCATCTTTTTTCATTTTTTTAGTCGTAATTCCCTTACAATTAACATTGGGTGAATCATGTAGCAATTAATATTCTTTATATTCACAAATTATATTTTTGGTTGTAGGTTGATAGGTGAGTGTTTGTTACCACTATCAAACATTCTACCTCGCTCGTACCAATAATTATCTGCCATTATGAAAGATATTGGAATGGAGTATCAAACAATACATGCATGTTTGAATTATCATATTATATATTATAAACAACATGAATTTGCAACACAATGCCCTATTTTTCATATTAGTAGATATCAATTAGATCAAATAACAAAAAAGGTACTTTGCAAGGTTCTTCAGGTTATTCCCATTATTCCACGTCTGCAATGATTATTCAGGTGCAATAGCTTAGCACAATTTATGGATTACCATGCACACAATAGAAGTTGAGATGACATTATGAAAATGCCTACGGATGATTCAACATTTAAGGAAATAGAGGGAAAATGGCCACACTTTAAAGAAGAACCTTGTAATCTCAAGCTTTCATTAGCAGCGGATGGTGTCAATCCATTTGGAGAGATGAGATCTACTTACTTGGTGTGGCCTATTTTTGTTATCAACAATAACATTCCTCCTTGGATGTCCATAAAGAGGGAGCACATAATATTGGCACTGATTGTTCCAAGTACTTTTTCATTTAATACTCATATAAATTAATTTATTATAAATAATCCATCAAAATGATCATAATAATTATGTAATGTTTTTTTTCATTCAACTAGGTAAGTACCAAGTTAAAGATATCAATATATATATTGAGCCCCTTATGGACGAGTTGATGGTGTTATGGAATGGGGTCACTATGTATGACATCTCTAGACCAATAGGACAACGACAATTTCAATTCTATGTAATGCTTGTATGGACAATACATGATACCCCTGGGCTAACACATTTTTGTGGTATGTTCTCTTCTTAACACCTCTTTTTTGGTATGTTATAGTGCTAACACAAAGTTAAAATATTTAATCCAATTATACACGATCTTGTAGGTCTTCAGACAAGGGAAAAATTTGCATGTCCAATTTGTGGTCTAAAGATGAAATCTCATCATTCAAAAATTTTAGGAAAGTAGGTGTTCGATGAGCATAGACACTTTCTCCACAAAAATCATAAGTATCAAATTACTGAAAAACATCTTTTCAATGGGAAAGAAGAGACTACATCAAAGCCATGGAGAATGACACCTCACCTATGAAATTTCGAATACAATAAAATAAATCGTCGAGGTAATGTCATTCCATCTGATGGTTTTTGTTTGAAATTTATATTTTGACATTATGTTTTGTTTACTAATGATGTAATTGATGCTCGTGAAGGTTGTCAAGGCATTAATGACCAACTTTCAAAAGGACTAAAAAGTTATCCTACATGATTTAGTAGGTTGTCATACTACGAGCAACTCTCAATCGTGCATTTGTTTGATCCTATGCATATTGGAAAGAATGTAATAGAGACATTATGGAAAATCTTGGATGGAAGGCGTGACAAAGATAAAATTGTCAAAATTTGTAGTGACATTGAAGAATCCAACCATGCAATGAAAAATATCATTCATTCAAATAACAATGGAGACCAGATTGATACAAGTGCCCTTAGTTGGTTATTGTCGAAGCAGCAGAGAAATGCTATAAAAAAAGTCAAAAAAAATACAATTTTCCACAAGATTTTTTACAAACATAAACGATCTCATATCAAAGAAAAGTGAATTTGGGCCAGGGATGAAAACACATGATTGACATACATTTATTAAGGTAATTCATGTTATTGACAATAGTGTCAAACAAGTTATATATGATCTTGGAAAATACATGAGGTGGTTGTCATCAAAATAAATCAATAAAAAAGATATAAAATATTGGAAAATAAAAATTTCTCAACTTATGTGTAAAATAAAAAAGTGTCTACCTTCAACTTTTTTCAATGCACAAGAACACTACCTCATACATCAAGTTGGGGAGATTGAATTGTGTGGACCTGTACCAACTAGGTCAATGTGGATGGTTGAGAGGCACTTAAAATTTTTGAAAGAATTGGTTCGACAAAGAGCACATCTTGAGAGTTCTATGGTGGAGGAATATATGATATACTAGACCATGGTGTACATTAGTGAATATCTTCCTAAGTTTGCAGCAAAGATCCATGTAGATCGTATTTGGGATCTCAACTCCATTAAGAAATTTGAAGGGGAGTACTTGATGGGCAAAGGTAGATTGAGGAAAGTGAGAGGTAAATATAAGATGTTATTATAGTTAATTAATTCTTATAAATCTTCAATATAAGTTATTTATAATTGGTGTATTTTTTTTATACAGTTGGTCGAGAGTGGGATACAATATATTTTTATATTGCGAACAATCTTGATTGGATGACGGTATGGATTGAACAATGTTAAAAAAATAGTTACTCATTAACATGGGAAGGTGTTGCTTCATTGGTTAGAGAAGCTCATCATCATGGAGATTCCAATGTTACACCAATGGTAATTGATCTAGCATATAGTTTAAGAGGTAGAGAGGTACGTAGAAATTTATTAATGATCATAACTCATATGTTTCATATCAACTCATGATGCAAATAATTTTCACACGCTTGAAAAATTGTAGGTCAAGCACCACAAAACTATGTATTATCTATTAGGAATTAATGTTGGATGTTGGCAGTCATTTAGCAGTTGTTGTTGCATTCATGACTATGATTGTCATTGATGTCAACACAGTAATCTTCTGGAGACTAGCAGAGAAGCAGACAGTGTTTTGTTTAGCGCACATGGGATATTGTAGTTGGAGCCATGCAATGTTGAGGTTATACTATTTGATATGTTATATGTCTATGGTTAAGAGCGTAGATAGTAATTCATTTATTCATGAAAGTTATGAGTATTTTGGTAAAAGCAGTATATAGGCAGTGTTCCTGAGTAGTGATTTGTGGAAATCGGATGATATCTCCTAATCAGGATGGAATCTAATTTTGCATAGTTAAAGGGAAGTTTGAGACACATTGATGGTGATTTGGTTCACAGTGCAAACTTCAAGGTCTCACAAGAGAAGAGATATTGTATTTGGAAGCCAACAGTTTTGTGTAATTTTGATGTAGCGTATGGAGACTTTTATTTTGTAATTATGTGCCAACTCATTTGTAATTATTTGAGTGTGGTATAAAGGAAGGAATGTTTTTCCTTATTGTAAGAAGTTGAGATATATAAAAGAAGTGTGAGCATGGTTTGGTTGCATGCAAATGTAAGCATGAAGTGAAGAAAAGAGCCTAAGAGATTGTGAAAGCGAAATTGTGAAGGAAGACATGCGAAGTTCAGAAATCTAAAATTGAGATCTGATGTAGTAGTGAGTGCGGTTTGGCATAGTAAGGAGGTAACATATTTCATATTATTCTGCTGAATAATATCAAGGTTATTTGGATAGTGTGTTCAGTGATCTTACCCTGAAGCTGTTTGGGCAATGGGTCCTTCTGTCTTCCATAACTCTTAACAGGGTAAGAATCTTTTAACAGGGATTCAAAATCTCCTAACAGGGATTTATATATACTAAATGTATTTCATAAGACTCCTAACAGAGTCCATCCTTTCATAAGGAATATTCATATTAGTGCATCTTTTATGGGCATCATTCCCATTGGGGTTTACTCTTTGATCAAGAGGTTCCCTAATCAACATATCTTGTGTTATTGTGTCATTGTGTATGAATATCTTTGTATGGTTAGTAATTGCATTACTTACATGGTTAAATATTGTTGAAGATGTTAAAAGTTATAATTATCAGATAACTAATTCACCCCCCCTCTCAGTTATCTTGGTGGACTTTACTTTCTAACAATTGGTATCAGAGTGGCAGGTCCTTGAAATGAAAGTTTAACAACTTAAGGAGATCCATGGCGAATTTCAGGAAAGAAAGCCCTAAGTTTGATGGAGTAAATTTTGACAGCTAGAAGGAAAAGATGAAGACACATCTATTATGTTTAGGACTAGGCTATTGGTTGATTACAAAGAATGAAAGGACTATAATTGAAAAAGATAGTCTTGAAACAAGTTCTAAAGATGAGGTAGATATATTCATGTGTAACATACTTGAAAGAGAAGCACTCTTGATGGCACTTCTAGAGAATGAATACAGTTAGGTAAAATGTTTTAAGAAATCTAATAAAATTTAGAAAGCTTTACACTCTACTTTTGAAGATGATGAACATGCTTGATTACTAAAATTGATGACAGTTGGTTATGGCATAGAAGGTTTTGTCATATAAACTTTAATAACATTGTGAAAGTGAGTACTACACTTGTAGTAAGGGATTTGCCTAAAATTATGAAGCCTACTAACATGATTTGCAAACAATGTGTGATGGCTAAGCAAAAGAGAAGTTCATTTCCTAGTAAGAAGTTCACATCAGCAGAGAAGTTGGAGATTGTTCATACAGACTTGAGTGGTCCTACCAAGACTAGAGGATTCTATGGAGAAAGATATTTTATGATTCTTGTTGATGATTTTACAAGAATGATGTGGATTGCATTTCTGAAAGAAAAATCTGAAGCATTTGATAAGTTTAAGATCATTAAGAATAAAGTTGAGAATGAATCTGGAATGAACATTAAATGTTTGAGATCTGATAGAGGTGGAGAATTTACTTCTAGAGTGTTTAACACTTTTTGTGAAGTGAATGGTATTAAGAGACAATTTTCAGCCCCTAGAACACCTGAACAAAATGGTATTGTAGAAAGAAAAAATAGGTCAGTAACTGAAGTAGCAAGAGCTATGTTATTTGAGAATAACTTGGCGAAGACATTTTGGAGAGAAGCAGTGAATACAACAGTATATAGAATGATAGGAGTACAAATCAGAGCAAACACAGATAAGACACCTTATGAATTATGGTTTGGACATGCACCCTCAGTTAATTATTTTAGAATTTTTGGAAGGAAATGTTATATAAAGAGAGATGATGATATTGGAAAGTTTGATCCTAGAAGTGATGAAGGTATTTTTCTTGGATATTCTTTGAAGAGAAAAGCATATAGATGTTACAATAAGAGAACTAAAACTATTGTTGAGAGCGCAAATGTTAAAGTTGATGAGAAGTTTAAAATTTAGGAAAGAATGCTTGATTATGAATCTGATGAAGAAGCTAATCCTCAGCTTAACATTGAAACTATTGAATTATTCTATGAGACTGACAGTGAATTGTTGAATGAGAATCATTTTGTAGAAGAAACTAGAGAAGAATCTCAAGAAGAATCTACAGTTGAAGCAAGATCTATGACTATGACACCGAACAGGTATCTATCTAGACATCATCCTGTTGAACAAGTTATTGGAAGTTTGGATAGAGGAGTTATGACTAGAAATAAGGTACATTTATGTTTGATTTCTCAAAGTGAACCTAAATCTACTAATGAAGCTTGTGAAGATGAACATTGGATTAATTCTATGAAAGAAGAACTAGATCAAATTGAACAGAACAAGACATGGGAATTGTTTCCTAGACCTAAAGACAAGAATGTGATTGGAACTAAATGGGTATTCAAAAACAAAATGAATGAACAAGGAGAAGTAGTAAGAAACAAAGCAAGATTAGTATGTAAAGGATACTTGTAGCAAGAAGGAATTGACTATGAAGAAACCTTTGTACCAGTAGCAAGACTTGAAGCAGTAAGAATGTTTTTGGCTTATGTAGCTTTTAAGAAATTCAAAGTGTATCAGATGGATGTGAAGTCTGCATTTCTAAATGATGAATTGGAAGAAGAAGTCTACATTGAGCAACCTGAATATTTTCCTTTGACTCAAAAAGGAGATATGGTATGTAAACTGAAGAAAGCATTATATGGACTAAAGCAAGCACCTAGAACTTGGTATGCTAGATTGGATAAGTATTTGTTGAAATTGGGATTTACTAAAGGAACAGCAGATAGTAATCTGTACACAAAAAAAATTTAAAATAGAATGTTAGTTATAGTTATTTTTGTTGATGACATTATCTTTGGAGGAGAAGATGAAGCTAGTGACAAATTTGCTGATGAAATGAAGACTGAATTTGAAATGAGTATGATTGGTGAGATGAAATACTTTTTGAGATTATAGATAACACAGAACAATGATGGTATCTTTGTTAGCCAAACAAGGTACTTGAATGATTTGCTGAAAATATTTGGAATGGAAAACTGTAAACTAGTTGGAACACCTATGGTTACAGGACACAAACTATTGAGCAAAGATGAAACACCAATAGTTGAGCAGAAGAAATACAGATCCAGGATTGGAGGATTGCAGTATTTAACACACACTAGACCGAATATACAACATTCAGTTGGAATGGTAGCAAGATTTCAAGCTGAACCTAGAGAATCACATTACGCAGCAGTAAATAGGATATTGAGATATTTAAGAGGCACAATGGACTATGGATTGTGGTATGAAAAATCTAATGATTTCACCCTATGTGCATATACAAATGTTGATTGGGGAGGTAGTGTTGATGATAAGAAAAGCACCAGTGATGGAGCCTTTTTTCTTGGAGGAAGATTGGTCTCTTGGTTGAGCAAGAAACAGAATTGTATTTCACAGAGTACAGCAAAAGCAGAATATGTAGCAGCAGCAAACAATTGTAACCAGATAATTTGGATGAAGTAGATGCTGAAGGATATTGGAATTAAGGTTGTTGAGCCTATTGTCATACATTGTGACAACACCAGCAGAGTTAGTATGTCTAAGAATCCTGTATTGCATTCTAAAACTAAGAATATAAAGATCAAATATCATGTTGTAAGAGAGAAAGTTGCTGAGAAAGAAGTCAGACTGGAGTACATAAGCACAAAGGAACAAATAGCAGACATATTTACTAAGCCTTTGCCTAAGGATACATTTGAGTATTTGAGAGGTATGCTTGGGGTTATGCCCCAGCCTACTTTTGTGTAATGATTGTGGTATATGAGCCCTATGTTTTTCTAGATTGGATGTTGGTACTTCCTCTATGGGGGAGTATGTGTATCTGAGTTGAGTCATGAGGACTCTTGTGAATGTATTTTCTGAAACAGTGTCTTTTGACATTGAGTTGTTGACATAGTGATGAAATTTTTGTCATTGATATCAATGGGGGAGAAGTATACATGAAAAACAATATAGAATATCTGTTGCAAAGAACTTAATAGGATAACAAAGCAAGATTTGATTGATCAAGAAGATTTGAAGAACTTTTAGAGTATCCGTGCAGCAGTATTGGATTTTTGGAACATTGGATGTTTTTCATCTATGTTGCCATCAATGCCAATGGGGGAGATTGTTAGGAATGAATGTTGGATGTTGGTAGTCATTCTGTAGCAGTTGTTGTTGCATTCGTGACTATGATTGTCATTGATGTCAACATAGTAATCTTATGGAGACTAGCAGAGAAGCAGACAGTGTTTTGTTTAGCGCACGTGGGATATTGTAGTTGGAGCAATGTGATGTTGAGGTTATACTCTTTGATATGTTATATGTCTATGGTTAAGAGTGTAGATAGTAATTCATTTATTCATGAAAGTTATGAGCATTTTGGTAAAAGCAGTATTTAGGCAGTGTTCCTGAGTAGCGGTTTGTGGAAATCAGATGATATCTCCTAATCAGGATGGAATCTGGTTTTGCATAGTTAAAGAGAATTTTGAGACACATTGATGGTGACGTGGTTCATAGGGAAAACTTTGAAGTCGCACAAGTGAAGAGATATTGCATTTGGAAGCCAACAGTTTTGTGTAATTTTGATGTAGCGTATGGAAACTTTTATTTTGTAATTATGTGCTGACTCATTTGTCATTATTTGAGTGTGGTATAGAGGAAAGAATGTTTTTCCTTATTGTAAGAAGTTGAGATATATGAAAGAAGTGTGAGCATGGTTTGGTTGCATGTGAATGTAAGCATGAAGTGAAGAAAAGAGCCTAAGAGATTATGAAAGCGAAATTGTAAAGGAAGACATGTGAAGTTCAGAGATCTGGAATTGAGTCCTGATGTAGTAGTGAGTGCGGTTTGGCACGGTAAGGAGGTAACATATTTCATATTATTCTGCTGAATAATATCAAGGTTATTTGGATAGTGTGTTCAATGATCTTACCCTAAAGCTATTTGGGCAGTGGGTCCTTGTGTTTTCCATAACTCTTAACAGGGTTAGAATCTTTTAACAGGGATTCAAAATCTCCTAACAGGGATTTTGATGCAGGAGCATCCTGGGTGTAAGAGCAATCTTGCATCACCCAAAAAAAATATTTCTATTTTCTTTTCAATAAGGGCTATCTTGTGCAGAGTTGCTATTTATGGAAACTTACTATTTTTAGTAAGTTGGTCATATGATCTCAGAAAGTTTTGATTTCACAGTTGGAGGTTCATCTCAGTCATTTTAGCCTACTAGTTGAGTTTCATTGCCACATCATTAGTATTGGTGAAGTTATTGAAGTTTTTGGGTATGAAATCTTTTAGGCCTTAGAGGCTCCAGATCGTGATCAACCCCCAGCTGACTAGCACTAGTGCGTGTTAGGCATTGTAGATCTCGTCATGGCGTTTCCGAAAAGTGGTTACAATATAAAAATGGACTTATGGTTAAAAAGTTATGGCCTCCGAAAGTTGGAATACCTAAAAGCATATTTTGTATTTTCTTTGAGCCAACCCTATTGTAATAATTGTAAAAATAAAATAATTCCATGTTTAGTCGGCCTAAAAGGCTAAATTTCTGGAACCTTCTCAGGCGGTGGAAATTGCCTATATAAGAAAGGTCTGTAGTGTTGTCTTAGGCATTTCGGGACAGTTCTGGGTGGTAGATCTGGATATTGATTCAAGGATTTGTCCTACAAAATATTGTAAGGGAATGCCCTTATGGCTTTACATATTGTAATTCTAAAAGTTTGTAATTCCACATTTGTGGAGATAATAAGAAATCAATTTTCTGTTCTTGCATATTGTTGTTGTTTCTCTGTTTCTGTTATGTGTTTGTGGTATTAAGGGGAGCACCCTTCATCAAGTGGTATCAGAGCAGGAGTTCCTGAGTGTGTAAATAGATCATCGATTGTGAGGCAGTTTGCACCAAGACCATGGGTTAGGGTTTCTGTGTAAACAGATCACCGATTGTGAGGCAGTTTGCACCAGGACCATGGGTTAGGGTTTTTGTGTAAATAGATCGTTGATTATGAGACAGTTTGCACCAGGACCATGGTTAGGGTTTCAACGAGAAGCACAAAAATGCCTCCACAAAGGGAATGTGGTGGAAGAGCTGGTGTTGTAACACCTAAGGTTAGGGAACTGTAGAGACAAGTGTGAGCATTGCAAGAGGAGATTCATAGAGAAATGAATCTTAATGTCAGAGATGAAAGTGAGGATGAAGCCGAAGAAGAAGATCAAGAAGAAGAAGTCAAGGTTTTGAATCAAGAGGAAGAAAGGCTTTTCTGGGCCATTTCCAAGATTGGGAAAAGACCTAAGATTGAGGTTCCTACATTTTTAGGAAATCTTAACCCAGAGGAATTGATCGACTGGATCAATGAATGTGAAAAATATTTTGAGTATGAAGTATTGAGGATCCTGATCAGGTCAAGTTTGCGAAGGCTAGACTAAAAGGTCATGTGAAGATCTAGTGGCAAGAGATTCAATTGGAGTGAAATAAAAGAGGGAAAGATAAAATCACAAGATGGGATCAGATGGTGGATAAATTAAAGTGACAATTCATTCCTGTTGATTATGAGCTTGACCTACTAAGGAAAATGCAAAGTTTGAAGCAAGTAGGAAGATATGTTCAAGAGTATACAGAGGAGTTCTATCGAATCTTCATCAGAATAGGCCATGAAGAAGCTAACAAGGAGAAATTTGTCTGTTACCTTAATGGGTTAAGGCCGAACATTCAGGAAGAATTGAATCTGGTTCGAATGAACAATATTGAAGAGGCATACCAGTTTGCCTTAAAAGTAGAGGAAAAGTTGAACAAGAAGTTTGAGAGCAGACAAAGCGGAAGAGGTCATGATGGAAGATCTGGTGGACAGTCATATGGAGATCAAAATGAAGATTTGAAAAAGCAGGATGAGGCCAATAATAGTCAGAATCAAAGAGGAGATAATTTCAATCATTTCCATGATTAGAATAACAGAGATCAGAGAGGAAGAGGAAGAGGAAAAGGATCTGGAAGAGGAGGCTTCCGTGGAACATGTTTTCACTGTGGAGAAGGTCATAGGGCATTTCAATGTCCTTAATGCCAAGGATGGACAGATAGGAGGAATGAAGGCTAGGCCAGAGTTGCATATGTAGATGAAGATGCTAGATCATCAAATTCTGAAGATGCTAAAAAAGGAGAAACATTGATTAACAGAAGAGTCATGTTGAGTGGTGAAAATGAACATGAGCAAAGAAGGAGCCTATTTCGTACCAAGTGCAAGTGTGAGGGTAAGTGTTGTGATGTGATTATTGATAATGGTAGTACTGATAATTTGGTGTCAGAAGAAATGGTGACAAAGTTGAAGCTCAAGAGGCAGAAACATCCACATCCATATCGGGTTGCCTAGGTGTAGGTTGACCACAAGGTCATGATTAGTGAGCAGTGCCTAGTGAAGTTCAAGATCAGCGGGTACCAAGATGAGGTACTATGTGATATCATATCTATGGATGCATGTCACATGTTGTTGGGTAGACCTTAGTAGTTTGACAGATGTGTTGTACATGATGGTCGTGTGAATACCTATTCCCTGACAAAGGATGGAGTGCGACATAAGCTAAAACCATTGAAGGAAATAGAAGAAAAGGTATGTCCTAATGCAAGAATAACTTTTGTTGATAGAGGAAATTTTTTAGATGGTATAAGGCATGAGCATATGTGTTTTACCTTAATTACAAAAGCTAGGAAAGAGGAAGTAGAAGATGTACCTGTAGAAGTTGTAGAATTATTGAATGAGTTTCAGGATATTGTATATGATAATGCGTCTGATAGATTACCACCAGTAAGAAAGATCAGTCATCAGATGGACTTGATTCCAGGAGCCAATTTTCCAAATAAGGCAGCACATTGAATAACACTAGCAAAAAGTGAAGAGTTGTAGACAGATTTGAAGCTTAGTTCATCACATCATCCATAAATTGTATATGGAAGTAGTCCCAAAAATGCATTTGAGTTGAGAAAGATAGATAAAGGAGAAATAAGTAGTGCTAAAGCTGAGGATTTTGCAGAACATTTGAAAAAAATTTATGAGGAGGTGAGGAAGCATATTACCAAGATGAATGTGCAGTATAAGGTTAAGGCAGATGAGAAAAGGAGGCATAAGGAATTTCAGGTTGAAGATGAGGTTACAACAGCACAGTGGAGTATTCTAGCAACTAGTTCAGATATCAAGGAGATTGAAGACATACTGGATAGTCATGTTGGCAGAAGCACAAGAAACAGGACATATGAAGAGTATTTGGTCAAATGGAAAGGATGACCTATTGAAGATTCATCATGGCTAACGAAGGAGGAGGTTAACCGTCTTGGTTTTCCTCTGCACACCTGAGTCGTGACAGGGTCACTTCTCAAATTACCCTGGGTGTCTGATGCAAGAGCATCCTGGGTGTAAGAGCAATCTTGCATCACCCAAAAAAATATTTCTATTTGCTTTTCAATAAGGGCTATCTTGTGCAGAGCTGCTATTTATGGAAACTTACTATTTTTAGTAAGTTGGTCATATGATCTCAGAATGGTTTGATTTCACAATTGGAGGTTCATCTCAGTCATTTCAGCCTACTAGTTGAGTTTTATTGCCACATCATCAGTATTGGTAAATTTATTGAGATTTTTGGGTATGAAATCTTTCAGGCCTTAGAGGCTCCAAATCGCAATCGACCCCCAACTAACTGGTGCTAGCGCTTGTCAGGAGTTGTAGACCTTGTCATGACATTTCCGAAAAGTGGTTACAATAGAAAAATGGACTTACAGTTAAAAAGTTATGGCCTCCGGAAGTTGGAATACCTAAAAGCATATTTTGTATTTTCTTTGAGCCGACCCTATTGTAATAATTGTAAAAATAAAATAATTCCATGTTTAGTTGGCCTAAAGGGCTAAATTTTTGGAACCTTCTCAGGCGGTGGAAATTGCCTATATAAGAAAGGTTTGTAGTGTTGTCTTAGGCAGTTCGGGACAGTTTTGGGTGGTAGATCTGGATATTGATTCAAGGCTTTGTCCTACAGAATATTGTAAGGGAATGCCCTTGTGGCTTTTCATATTGTAATTCTAAAAGTTTGTAATTCCACATTTGTGGAGATAATAAGAAGTCAATTTTCTGTTCTTGCATATTGTTGTTGTTTCTCTATTTCTGTTATGTGTTTGTGGTATTAAGGGGAGCACCCTTCATCAGATTTATATGTATTGAATGTATTTCATAAGACTCCTAACAGATTCCATCTTTTCACAAGGAATATTCATATTAGTGCATCTTTTGTAGGCATCATTCCCACCGGGGTTTACTCTTTGATCAAGAGGTTCCCTAGTCAACATATCTTGTGTTATTGTGTCATTGTGTATGAATATCTTTGTATGGTTAGTAATTGCATTACTTACATGGTTCAATGTTGTTGAAGATGTTAAAATTTATAATTATCAAATAACTGATTCACACCCCCCCCCCCCCCCCTCCTCTCAGTTATCTTGGTGGACTTTACTTTCTAACATTATCATGGCCACAAATTTTGCATAAAAAAGTTGGATGACACGAAGAAAACTTGTGATTCTGGGATAACTGCATTTTTTGAGGTCACTAATATATCATCTAAAAATGACATACATCCTCAACAATCTCAAAATTGATACCGTTAGAGTAAAGTATTAATTATATTAAATAACTTTACTCCTTTCTTAAGATGTCAACACTTTTATTTTTAGTTGTTTATATTTAAACACACATGCACTAGTTGATTTAAACTTATGCACTTGTTGTTTTAAATATAAACTTGCATGCATTAGTCTTGTAATAATTTAACTAATTATTACATGCACACCTGCTTTTTAGGTTTTCCTTTCAAGGCTTTTGATCTCTTTTACATGGATGATCCATTGTACATTCAATTCATTCATTATTTGAGGATATTTTCTTCTTCATATTTTTGAGTCAAACCCTTGCCCTCTTCTTGTCTTTACTTCCTTGTAATAGGTTTTTGTATGCAGGTGATCTTCGGGTTTTGTGGATTTTTATTGCTCAAATCCTACATGGTATCAAAGCCTAATCTACTATAGCTTGTTCGTGTTTCAAGGATTCAAATTAGGGATTTTTCAGCGGATTTGAGAGGTTTTGGTTATAGTTTTTAGATCTAGTATTCTTTGTAGGAGTGTTTCTAGCCCAAATGGACCTCATAGGTGCATTCAAAAGGCCCGAGATAGTCAAAATTCATATAAAACTTGTCAATTTTGGACAAGTTGACTTTTGAGGTAAAAAATTTTGCCTACCAGGTCGTATGGCCTGGCACACATCCCAAGAAAGGAAGCTTCGCATCACGATATTCAAAAAAATATATTAAAAAAATTTCTCAACAGCTCCGCCACTGCGCTGCCTGCGCTCGGCCACAGAGCCACTGCCACCAGCGAAACCGCCAGCGTTGACGGCTAACCACTAGAACTGACTGCTAGTGCTAACGACTAACCACCAACACTGACCGCCAGCGCTAATAGCAGACTGCCAGCACTGACCGGTATCCCTACCCGCTAGCAGTAAGAGGAAACTACTAGCAATCAGCCCAAAACCACTAGCCCCTAGCCTTTACCACCAGTGCCAGGGGCCTTGCATGTGACCAGGGGCCAGGGCTCTCTCCCAATTTTTTGGGGGGGATTTTTTTGTCTTTGGAGCCTCTTTCACTAAAATTGGCATTCTGGGAACTCCAGGCATCATTTTTTGACAAATGAGATATCATTAGAAAGCTGGTTCCGAGACTGACGCTCTCATGGAAGTTAATATGGTATTATTTTCTATCTAGCTTGTTTTTTTGTTGTCAATGCCAGATTATCTTTTTTGCATTTTGGGGGGGCTAATTTGCTCAAACTAGCTCCATTTTTTGATCCAAAAGAAGTGTTGGAAAGCTCTTCTTGAGCACCATCTAGATTTTTGCCTATTTTCATCAAAAAAATTTCAAGGTACACAAGATTTAGATCTGAAGCTTTTTTTCTCTTCTCTTGATAAAGCATACCATTCTAGGCTTAGGGGTTCGATATTTGGCTTGTGAGGGGGTGTTACTTTCTTGTTTCTATCAGTTAACCAGATATTTATCAAAACAAAACCCCTTCTAAAAAATATGGCCGAGACCTCTTCTTGTCTAGAACTTCTGGCCCCACATAATTATCACACATGGAAAACCCTGATGACACGGCTTCTCCGTTCAAAAGGGCTCTGGTCTTGTCTAGATGCAGTGCAACCAATATTATAGAGGCCCTTTGAGATCATGCAGCATCAAAACAAGATGGATGAGGCTATGGGGTTGATTGCTTTATAGGTATCAGATAGCTTGTAGTTTCATCTTGATGGGTGCAATACCCCTCTAGCTATGTGGACCAAGCTTAACACCTTGTTAGTACAATGAATGAGTTCAGAGCACTTCAAATAGAGGCAGAGCTTACCTCTCTTGTACCTGATTCTTTACCCTCTATTGAGGACTTTCTAATGAAGTTCAAATAGTAGAGATCTTTGTTACATGGATGTGGAAAATAAAAGACTGATAAAGAGTGCATTTATCTGATTCTGTCTAAGCTTAGGGGAAACTTTCAGATCTTCTCTTCTAATTTTCATTCTACCATGGACACTTTGGGACTTACATTCACCATGCCCACTTTTGAGGTGTTCTATGATCATTTGACTAGAGATCAGACCAAACTAACTCAGTTGGACTCTCTAACAAGATCAAAGAACCAAGCATTGGTTGCCCAACCATCCAAGGGAAAGCAGAAGCAGAAGCCCAAGCCCAAAATAGATTCAGCTGGTAGTGATAATCCCTCCAAGCCACCTCCAAAATCAGATCCAAATAAATCTACTCCGAAAGGAAAATCTTCTAAGTCTAGTGAGTCTTCCTCCAAGACTATGAAGTACATAGGTGATCCTTGTAGTTTTTGTGGTAAGGAAGGGCATCCAATTTCTAGGTGTTGGAAATGACTTGAGGCACTAGAAGAAGCCATGCAGAAGCATAGTCTTGCTCCTCCAAAGCCTCCACCTCCTCCCACTTGGAAAGGACATGCTCTTCCTACTTGAGCTTTGACTTCCACTACTCCATGGATCATTGATTCAGGTGCTTTGCACCATATGACACACTCACCCGACATGGTTACCTCGCTTGCTCATAGTGTTACTACACAGATTGCGGTTGGTGACTTAGCATTACTTTTAGTTACAGGTTCTGGCACTATTTCATTAGATGGTGGTTCTCTACAGGATGTTCTTTTGGTTTCGACCATTTCTACGAACCTCCTATCTGTTTATCAGATTTGTTATTCTAGCTCTAGTAAAATAGTTGATTTCTCACCACATGATGTGGTTATTCGAGACCTCCATAATTCTGACTTGGTTACTGCTATTGGGAGTGTTGATTCAGAGACTCACTTATACCGGTTTGATGGCTTCGAGAGCTCTGATTCTACTAGTTTTTCTCTTGTTTCTCATGCAGAAATAGTGAGCAATCTTTGGCATGAGCATTTTGTCCATGTCAACTACAGATATTTACAGTAGATGAGTACACAGGAGCTAGTGTTTGGGCTACCTTAGATCTCTTGTACTGATGGTGTTTGTCAAGGTTGTGTGCTTGGCAAACATCACAAAGATCTTTTTCTGTTTGGTAGATCCTCACATGCTCTCACATCTTTGGAGTTGATACACAGTGATCTTATGTCATTTCCCACTCTTTTTTCTAGTGCTAGATATGTACTCACCTTCATTGATGATTTCTCTAGATGCACATGGGTGTACTTCTTGAAGTACAAGTATGATGTCTTTGATTCATTTCAAATCTTTAAGATATTTTTAGAGAAACAATATAGTCTTTCTATCAAGTTTATACACACTAACAATGGGAGGGAATATGTGAATTAGTCTTTCACAGATTTTTGCACTGAGCATGGTTTACAACATTAGTTCACAGTTCCTCATGCCCCTCAGTAGAATGGCATTGTAGAGAGAAAGAATGGAACATTATAGGAGATGGCTAATTGTATGCTATAGTCACAAGCTATGAGTGCTTCCTTTTGGGCTGAGGCTATCAATTGCACCAACTATATTTAGAATCAGATGCCTCATAAAGTATTATGACATTTGACTCCTGAGGAGGCTTGGACTCATGTCAAGCCTAATGTTTCTACATTCTAATTTTTTGGTAGTGAGGCTTGGGCATTTATTCTAGATGCTCAACAGAAATCCATGGAGAGGAAAAGTTGACCACTCATATTTGTTGGCTGCTGTGAGGATGTGAAGGTGTACGAGTTGTTTGATCTTGATTCCAGAGAAGTCTTGTTTAGGTGAGATGTTCAGTTTGATGAGCACTATCCTCAAATGGATCCTCCATCATCAACTTCTTCTTCACTACCTAGTTCTTCATCTACTCCTCTATAGGATTATTTCTCCTCTGAGGAAGAAACAGATGATGCTCCACCTTCCCCACCTCCACCTTTTGTTCCACATGTGCCCAAATGGGCTCGTGATATTGTCGATGTAGCTGGATCTTTGGTAGGTGATCCTTCAAACACTTGTCCCACTCACGCTTAGATATTTGGTACTGGTTTACTGAGTCATACTATTTTAGATGATCCACAGTGATTTTTAGAGATGACGGGTCATCCTAAGTGGGATAGGGCTATGGATAAGGAGTATTCTTCTTTGATGAAGAATCACACTTGGGATATTTGTCCTCTTCTGAAAGGAAGGAAGTTGGTTTGGTGCAAGTGGGTGTACCATACCAAGTATGATGTTGATGGTTCTATTGATAGGTATAAGGCACATCTTGTGGTGAAGGGCTTTTCACAGGTGGAGGGTGTTGATTACTCTAAGACCTTTGCTCCTGTCGCTAAGATGAATTTGAATCACCTTGTACTTTCACTTGCAGCTTCTCAGGGATGGACAATCTATCAGATGGATGTGAAGAGTGCCTTTTTGCATGGAGACCTACATGAGGAGGTCTACATGAATCAGCCTCAAGGTTTTGTGTAGGACTCTTCTATGGTGTACAGACTTCGAAGGTCTCTATATGGTTTCAAACAAGCCCCTAGGGCTTGGTATGAGAAGATGGATTCTTTTTTGCTTGCCTCAAACTTCACTCGCTATCATTCTAATCCTACCATGTACATTCAGCGTCATGGGGTTGATCTATTGATACTTGTGCTATATATTGATGATCTCATCATTACAGGTAGCTCATCCTCTATGATTCAGAGTGTTCAGCATGCATTGAGAGAGCAGTTTGAGATGACTGATCTTGGACTTCTATACTACTTTTTGGGCCTACAAGTTATTCAATCTTCGGATGGGATTTCCATTCTTTAGGAGAAGCATGCTCTTGATATGCTTCAACGGTTCAACATGCTTGATTGCAAGCCTACTCCCAAACCTTTTCGGTCAGGTGTTGTTTTATCTACCACTTTCTCTACTCCTGTCGTGGATCCCACATTATATAGAGCACTAGTGGGTAGTTTTTTGTACCTGACACACACACGTCCTGATATTTCCTTTGCGGTTGGCCTTGTCTCTTGATTCTCACATGATCCTCATTAGAGTCATTGGCAATGGCCAAATGTATCTTGAGGTACATTCAGGGTACTACTTCTTATGGCATTCACTATACATCAGGGGATCCTCACATTGTTGGTTTCATAGACTCAAATTGGGCTAGTGATACTATTGATTGATGGTCTACTTCTGGCTTTATCTTCTATCTTGGTTCTGGTCCTATCACATGGTCTTGCAAGAAGCAGACAGCTCATGCATTATCATCTACAGAGGCAGAGTACCGAGTAGCTATACAAGCTATTCAGGAGGTTTTATGGCTTCACCAATTAATGACAGAGTTTGGTTTTCCTCCTGATAGTCCCACTATTCTTTGGTTTGACAATCAAAGTGCCATACATATTTCCCACAACCCAGTTGAGCATCAGAGGACCAAGCACATTGAGCTTCATATGCATTTCATCCACCATTTAATTCAGGATGGCTCTCTGAGTTTGGAGTATGTTCCCACTACTGAGTAGGTTGCTAACATCTTCACCAAACCTTTTATATCCTCACGATATCTTTAGCTACGTTCTATGCTTGGGGTGAAGGAAGTTGTCCTTGGGGGATCTCAGTGATGAGGCCTTCCTTCCTTCTATTTTCTATCTCTTTTTGGAGTAGGGTTTTTTCCCACTGGGTTTTCTCTATTTCTCCATTTTATAGAGATTTGGTTGTGCTGGGTACCTCATCAAGCCATGTTGTCGAGACCCATTTCTATGCTTTCAGCAGTGTAGTTTCTTGTTCTTTCTTCTTGCATTGTTTGTAGCTGCATTATTGCTCATCTTAAGGGGGGGTGTTAGAGTAAAGTATTAATTATATTAAATAACTTTACTCTTTTCTTAAGATTTCAACACTTTTATTTTTAGTTGTTTATATTTAAACACACATGCACTAGTTGATTTAAACTTATGCACTTGTTGTTTTAAATATAAACTTGCATGCATTAGTCTTGTAATAATTTAACTAATTATTACATGCACGCCTAATTTTTAGGTTTGCCTTTCAAGGCTTTCGATCTCCTTTATATGGATGATCCATTGTACATTCAATTAATTCATTATTTGAGGATATTTTCTTCTTCATATTTTTGAGTCAAACCCTTGCCCTCTTCTTGTCTCTACTTCCTTGTAACAAGTTTTTGTATGTAGGTGATCTTCAGGTTTTGTGGATTTGTATTACTCAAATCCTATAGATACTATGGAATCTTAGATAATATAATTGAGTGCGACTTTAACTCCTTCAAAGTAGTTCTATTCATCGTCAAATGGTATAGGCTACGACTGAATCAAAATGATCCAAATAGAACTGTTATTCAACATGATAATGGATTTACAATGATTAATACAAAGTCATTTGAGCCAATTGGAGATGAGCCCTATGTTCTTCCAAGCCAATATGAGCAAGTGTTTTACTCAGAGGTTCCACATAAATAGGGTTGATCATTCGTTGTTAGACATGATCCAAGAGGAAGACTAGTAAAGTATAATGTTATGGAAGAAGAAGACATTGAAGATGATGAAGAAAAACAAGATGATAAAGATCAAGATGATGATGATGATGATGATGATGATGATGATGATGCTGGTGGTGGTGATGGTGATGGTGATGATGATGATGATGATGATGATGATGATGATGATGATGGATGAAGAAGATGATCAATGTCATGATTGAAATGTACAAGGTATGTGATTTAATTATTTATATATATTTATATTGATTAGTATATATGTTTAATATTGATTTATTGATTTCAATTCTAATGATTACATATTTATTGTGTTCAATTCTAATGATTACAACATATGTGATTTATAATTACCAATGTTTTGCTTACGATACTCAATTAATTGATGTTGATACATGTATATATTGTGTTTGATTGTCGCACTTTTTGCAAATAGGCAATTGACTACAGACATCGTCACCCCTTCTATTGATGATCTTGCATTCCATATATAAGGTAAATTTGTTCATGTTTACGATCTTACATATTGTTCATGTTGTCTTCTACTTTATTTGTAGCATACGTATCATGTAATTTTTAGCTAACTTAAGATAAATGATTATCATATGCAGAAAATTTAACCCCTTTGGTGAGGATCCTGCACAGTGACATGGATCAGTAGGTATAAGTCAATAAATAGACATAATTTTCTTATATTCTTATTGTTTATCACTGAGCACATATGTTATAAATAGACATATTATATAATCATATAATGTATATATAGGCAAAGAAGAACCATATAGACATATAATTATATAATCATTTTCAACTTAGTACATTTTATCTCTCCCACGTATAGAGAAAGAAGAACCGTATGTATGGGTCACAACTTGATTATTCTATATATATTATTTAATTATTATCAAAATTCTATTTGAAGCAGGGACATGACAATATCTCATTTGATGGATTATAGGACCCACCAAATAGGTACTTGTCAGATCTATCTACATTGAATGAGGGAAATGAGGGAATGGTAGATGAAAGTTCTACATGTAGTATGGCTAAAATGGAGAGATCAACTAGAGGTTAAAAGATTAGAAAAAAATTCAATAAACGCATGCAATTTTTTCTTGCTAAAGGGGGGTCATGTTCTTATGATTATGAGACCAAAGGCGACATCAAGATGCCCTTTCAGTACACACATATTGAGAAAGAATGGGTACCCAATGAGCTACCTCCAATGAACATTGATTTTTTGTGTTAATGAGAGGATATATCGCATAGCTCCATCCTCATTACATGGTTTGGGCCTATTTTCCATGGATGGGATAAAGGTATGTTACAACAAAGTTGTTGAATTGATGAAGTATGTCAGTCCTTGTTACAATTACAATGATTGGATGCAGATTGTTCAATATAAAAAAGGTATGCGTAGGTATGCACTATCAAAAAATTATATACAATAGAAAGAAAATGATCAAAGTAAAAGATTTTCTATCTACATTGATGGGAGACCAAAAGCAAGAGGTAATATTGTGGGTTTTATAAATAGTATGCGACCTTCCTCAACTAATAAGAAACCCATTGCATATTTGAGGTGCATGAGGGGAATCAAGTTTTTGTATGTGTGATAAAATCAATAAGTGCAGGGGAAGAACTACTAATAGATTACCATTTAAATCACATAAATACAAACAAAGTTACTATCATGAGGGTGGTAAATACTATATACCATTTTATTACTAAGTTTTTTTTGCTAAGTCTATTGCTTTCAATTTGCTGAAGTTTTTATATTTAATGTTTGTCAGAGGACAATATGGATCCCCCCCATGATAGAGGCCACGACGATGCTCTTCCCACCCATTCTTCCACAATGGTAAACCTTATTGAAATTGTACAATTTAGATAGTTGAAAAATGTTATATTATTATGTTATTTTATTTTATGATAGTTTTACTAATATTCCTATCAAAATTTGATGTTCAGGATAGGGGAAAAGAACTTGAAACAACAGAGGCAATAGCTACCCCTTTTGATGATGATATCCTAGAAATGCCTAATTTAACAAATATGGTGAAGAAAAAACTAAAAAAATTCAATTTAGAAATTATTAGCATTTTGGATGAAGCAAATCCAACCGAGGAGATGTTGAAGAGGCAATATGGATTGATGGTGCAAGCACGTTGTTATGAAGTAAGCAGTAATGAATCTTTAGTTATAACAAAAGTTCAATAAAGGTTTATATTTCATACTCTTTTATGTTGTGAACTAAAATATGTATGTGTTCTTGTTACATGATTTTTTGCAAACTCAAGTGTCTGGTCAAGGACATCACGGTGAGGCCGGCACTAGTAGAGCTCCGGCTACCTCAAGTAAAATAATCCTTAAGTTGACAAGTTACAAGGAATTTTTTCTTTGGAACATTCAAAAACTTCTTAAGTTAACTCTTAATTTTATTATTTCAGAATTTCTTTGCCAACAATGTATTGTTCAGGTGATCAAGTGCAGGAGACTCCTCCTAGGAGATCGATGAACGTCCATTTGAGATTGTCGAGTGTAATGTGTTAGTGTTTGAACCTGCAGATTAATCAAATACTCAAATAATCCCAATGGCTGTAACCTAGCAAGTTACAAACTACTAAGGTATTAAGGTTAAGACCTTCTTCACTTCGAGTAATATATACTCAGGTGGGTGTACCTCTATCAATTCAACGTTCAGCTGAGCTCTGAATTGAGAACTTGCTCCTTCACTGCTCTGTTACTGCCTTTAAAATCTAACTCAATAAGTTGCTAAAACTCTGAGTATAGCCCAAATCATCCTGATACACAACATCATGATATAGACTATAAAAACAGCAACACGATACAATGGCTTAAGGATATTCATCCTTCTTCCTTTTCCTTTATGACCTTTTCCATCTGAGCTCATTTAGCGAACCAGCGACTAATGGCTTCTCTTAATCGCTGAATAGAATGCTAACCCTAGCTATCAACCGGAGAACTGGCGACCACTGGCTTCGCTAATTCTCTGAATCCTTGTTTGACCCTGGTTCACATTTGGAGAACTAGCGACTACTAGCTTCACAGGTTCTCAGAATCCTATCCTTAACCATCCAAGCATTTCGCGAATCAGCGAACAAAGGGTTCCCACTTACACAGTTAACCTGCAATTATCATTTGGCGAACTAGCGAACAAAGCCATCTCCCATTCTCTTAATGTTATGACTGACGGTCAATATTCCTGGAGATCTAGCGAACAAAGGGTTCGTGCATTCGCTTAAAGATATACTTAACCGCTTGACTGTCTGGAGAACTGGTGAACACTGGCTTCACTGAGTCGCTAAATGGTTTAGCATGTCGCCAACTTATTTCGAGAATCAGCGAACAAAGAAAACTTATCTCCGCTGAAATCTTTTAGGCAAACCATCAGAACCGCCAAATTTAGAGGATAGCATTATTTTCATTTAGTCGCTCATTCGCCAGATCAAATATGCAGGACCCACAGATATCTTGAGATTAAAATAGGGCCGTTGATCTTGAAAGTAATCCATGGTATTCGCTAATTCTCTAGTTGAAACAACCCTTGACCGCCAGATTCTGAGAACAAGCGAACACAGAGCATTCGCTGAATCGCCAGATTGTTTCAAAAGACCACCAAATATTGTGAGAACTGGAGATAACCGCCATTCGCTAGTTCTCGGAAAGGAAAATGAAACCGCCGAAACACTTGGAGACTTAGCGAACAAAGGGTTAAAAGCTTGGCTTTAATGCATTCGCCAATTCGCTGGATGTTTGGGATAACCACTGGAGGATCTAGAGAACTGGCGACTGAGACCTTAATAATGAACATGAACATGACTCATTCGCTGAATCGCCAGATTGTTTTGACCTTTGATAATACATTTCCCGATTCAGCGAACACTAGGGGCAAATAAGCATGTGCACAAATAACAACTTAAGTGATTAAAAGGTAACCAAGAAAAGAAACAAGAAGGCCACATGAAGTTTGGAAATGAAAAGGAAACATTTTGGAAGACAAGACCTAGGGTAAGGGTTTTCCTAAACATGTCAAGACCATTTTCACGACACTTTACAAACCCTAGTCCAGGAAAAACACTCGCATGGAGACCTAAACCATGAATTGGACTTCAAACCTTCAAAAATTTTAAGATACCCAACAGTGGCTCCATCTGAGGATGCTTGATTGTAAGATCAAAGCAAGAAACCATGAATCTCTGGGAGGCAGACCACAAAACCTGAACCTAAAACGAGAAGCAAACACACCTATACATATAATACAAGCCTACTGTGCATGGAAAAAGATACTTTCAACTGAAGAAAAATTTCAAGAATTGTCCATGCACTGGCAATTCTTTCTCTTCACCATCCATACCTTGCAAAAAATAGGAATCTTTGCCATGAATTTGACAAACAATGAAAGGACCCATCCATAAGGACTCAAATTTTTTATGCTTCCCTTTGTCTTCAAATCTAGCATTCCATTGAAGAACCATGTCACCAGGCTGAAATTTTCTTACAGTAGCCCTTTTATCGAAAAGATACTTCATTTTTTGCTGCAGTTTGATGTTATTTTTCTGCCCTTCCCTTCTTATCTCATCCAACTCAATCAGCTGAACCATCCTATCTTGCAGTGGGTTGCTGATTTCAATATCTTCCTCTTGCATAAACCTGTAGATGGGAAGGAAATTATTAATTGGCAATCTTGTCTTTGCACCATATACCATTTCAAAGGGGTATTTCCCTGTGGCCTTTTTCTCAAAAATTCTATCAGCCCATAGTGCTAACTTTAATTTCTCATGCCAACCTCTTTTGTTCTTTTCCAGGGTCTTCTTCAAAATTTGCAAAATGCTCTTATTGCTAGACTCAGCTTGTCCATTGGCCTGTGGGTGATATGGGCTTGAATAAGACAAGATAACTCCCATTTCATCACAAAAATTAGTAATTTCCTGAGACCTAAAACTCATTGCATTGTCTACAACCAATTTGATTGGGACACCAAATCTTGTGATTATGTTGTTCATCAGGAAATCAATCACCACAGCACTTGTTGCTCCTCTAGTGGGAATAGCTTCTATCCACTTGGTGAAGTAATCAGTAGCCACCAAAATGTGACTATGTCTTCCACTGGACTTTTCAGAGAACTCTCCAATAAAATCCATACCCCACATTGCAAAAGGGGCTTCTGCAACAACTGGATTTAATAACAATGCACCTGAAAATTTTAGTTTCTTTGAGAACCTTTGACAAGGTTCACACTTTCTAACATAAGAGTGGGTGTCTTTAAACAATACAAGCCAATAATATCCTGCCCTCAAAATTTTATGAGCTGTTGACTGAGCAGAATAATGCCCTCCACACATTCCAGAATGCATTTCTTTTAGCACCTTCTCTGATTGATGTTCATCCAAACAGAAGAGTAAAATGCCATCATTGTCTTTCCAGTACAAATCACCTTGAATGAGGACATATCTTTGAGCTTGTAATCTCAAGCTTCTTCTCTGATTATCATTCAATTCAAGTGGACATTTAGCATTTTTAATAAAATAAACAAGATCCTTGTACCAGGGTTGCATCTCAATACTAGTAACTGTATCAACATTAGCAGCAACATTATTGATCTGGACAAGGTCCATGTTTTCCTCAGTCATCAACTTAGCTAGTCCCAATCCTCTTACCAATTTGGTAATGTGAATCTCAAGGTCAAACTCTTGAATCCTGTTTATCCATTTACATCTTTTCCCTGTAACTTCACTCTGTATCAAGATATCCTTTACTGCAGCATGGGGTACATAAGCATTAACCTTTGCACAAACCAAATACGGTCTGAAAGCCTTGACTGCTTTCACAAGTGTATAAGCTTGCTTTTCCATTATTTTATAATTTAGTTCAGCAGATTGTAAAGACTTGCTGAAAAAATCTATAGGATGTTCATATCCTTCTTGATCTTTCTGCAGAAGGACAGCTGCAATAGTATGGAAAGATGCAAAAGAAAACAGGGAAAAAGGTTTCAAATAGTCAGGTGATACCAAAACAGGAGCTTCTTGAATTGTTTGTTTGATTTTTTCAAAAGCTTGCTGAGCTTCCAGGTTCCATTCAAATTTCATTCCCTTTTTAAGGAACTTAACTATTGGCTTGACCAACTCAGCAAAGTTGGCAATGAATCTTCTCACAAAATTTATTTGCCCCAAGAATGATTGCACACCCTTTATATTCTTTGGTGGAGGGACCCCTTTTATAGCTTCCACTCTTTCAGGATCAATCCTGACTCCTTCTTTTGATACTATGTGTCCCAGTAGCTTTCCTTCTGTCACTGCAAATTGACATTTCCTGGGATTCAAGGACACACCAAACTCTAAGGCCTTGAGAAAAATCCTTTCCAAATGAGAACAATGATCATCAGCCCTTTTGGAAAAAGCAGTGAGATCATCTTGATACACTACCATTAAGACATTGATCATTTCTTTGAAAGCAACATCCATGGCTCTCTGAAAAGTTGCCCCAGCATTTTTTAGACCAAAAGGCATGCGAACATATACATAAGTTCCCCAAGGAGTTGTAAAGGCTATCTTGAATTGTTCTGATTCTTTGACCAGCACTTGGTTATACCCTGAGAAACCATCCATCATTGATAGGAGTTCACATCCAGTCACCCTATGCATCATGGCCTCCATATTAGGCAATCCATAATTATCCTTGAGTGATGCCACATTTAGGTTCCTAAAATCAACACAAAGCTGAATGTCACCATTCTTCTTCCTCACTGGTACAAGGTTTGAAACCCAAGTTGAGTGCCTAATTGGTTCAATAATACCAGCATCTCTCAATTTTGTCAACTCAACTTGCATTTTGGTGGCCAGTAAAGGATTAATGGGTCTCTGCTTTTGTCTAAAGGGTGTGGTTTCCTCCTTTAGAGGAACTTCATGCTGGAATAAATCAGCCCTATAAGCTTTGAGGTCATCATATGACCAGGCAAACACATGTTTGTACCTTGTCAACAGTCTGATCAAGTTGCCTCTGATCTCCCTGCTCAGTTTCTTTCCAATGTATACCATTTGTGGGGAATTTTCTGATCCTAGGTTTATCTCCTCTAAGTCTTCCAATTTCGTATTAGACTTTTGGGACAAACAACCATCGTTTATTTTAAACATTCCCTCCAGTTCTACCAATCCTTTGGGTATATGATTAGAAGGCAATTGAACTATTTCATTTCCCATGATGCATTCTTTTCCTTCAATACATTCCTGTACCTCATTGAAATCTATCTGTTGACCATCATATTGATCCAGGCCTTGAAGGAATCTAAGGATATCAAGATCATCCTCGAAAACTTGCCAATTGTACACATTGTCAAGAACTGCAGGCCTAGTTTTAGTTTCCAACATGGAAACACCAGAGAGAGTGATATCATTGTTTTTCAAAGCAACATTAGCAAGAAAGTCTGCCATGATGTTATTTGACCTCTCTACCCAGAGCAGATTAAAAGCTTCAAAAAATTCTAATCTATCCCAGACAGCATGCTTATACAACTTGAGTTTCTCATCCTTAGAAGCATATTGGGATCTTACTTGGGCTACAATTAATTGGGAGTCACCATGAACTTTTAAACATTTAATACCATGCTTTATGGCTACATCTAATCCCAAGATCAGGGCCTCATATTCAGTAGTATTATTTGTACAACTGAAAGTCAACAAGAAGGAGTACTTGAAAGTATTACCTGATGGGGAAATGAAAACAACACCAGCTCCTGATCCTTCTTTGGAGCATCCACCATCAAAAAACATTTGCCACAAGCTATCTTGTTGCATCATCAATTCTTCCACAATTGGGTCTGTGTTCTTCAACTGAGGTAACACTTCTTCAATGACAAAATTGTTCATGTCAATATCTACAAAACAATTAAGGGCTTCCGGAGCAACCATCTCCACCATAACTGAGGAACGGGGCTCCCTGTACAACTTTACTTCTGTCCCATTCACTGGAATAGTGGCATAAGATAGATCTAGTTCCAAATTTCCACCCACTGCTGCAGCCCATTGTCTTGACAATAACATGCCATAGTGAGGCTCTGTATCTACAACAACTACATCCATTTTGTATGTAGCCTCTGGGAATGCAGCAATTTTTACCTCAATTCCAATCAAAGTCCCCACAACAGGCACTGCCCTATTATCCATTGCATAACACCTGCCATTAGAAGTGTCAACTTGCAATCCCAATTCTTTCATTACATGATATGGCATCACAGTTGTGGCAGCACCAGAGTCTATCATACAATTTTTTAACAATAAGTCATTCACAATTAAAGTGACATAAAAGGGATTGATGGAAGAAGGTTCTTGTGTTACAATTGTCCCAACACATACATCTGAGATGGGAATAGGCCTTTTTATAGAACTCCCTTCTTCTTGTTTGGTAGGAGCAAATCTCTGCTCAGTTATAAGAGCCAAGGCTGTTGTCTTGTGCTCCTCTATTTTCAACATTTCAAGCAGAGGGATGGACATTTTCATCTGAGACAACGCATGTCTCATATCAAATGTAGGGGAATCAGTAGGATAATCAGATTGATCCTTTGTCCTACCAGTTTTCTTTTTGATCTTGTCAGCACTAACTTCCTCCCCTTTCTTCTTTTCACCCACAAGTTCTTGATCCTTGCCATCTATAACATTGGGTTTTGGGAAACCCTTATCTTGAGGACTACCTTTGATGAATACTGATCTAGGAATTCCCTGTTCATTATCCACCTTTCTGTTCCTCAAATTGTATGAGGATCTTGCTTGTGTTATGGCAGCCACAGTTAAGTTTTTGATTTCCTCTTCACTGGGCTTCCTCCATTGCTTCTCATCTGATCTAGATCCCACCATATGAGTTTTATAATCATTATTATCAAATTCTTTAGGATCAGATTGAGTAAATATTTGTTGCTCATAATCAGAGAAAATCTTTCTCTTATGATCAACATCTGGGCAGCTTGCTTCATCCTCTGAGGACACAAAATCCTCTATTGGATCTGTAGTAAACATGTTAATGGCAGGCTTTTCAGATTCTTCATAATCTCCTGCACATGAGTTATCAGCCTCTTCTCCTAAGGCTTGGGCCATAGCACACTGGAAAGGTGAATGAGGCATATTACAAGCAACACACCAAGGAGTGTTTTCTACATTGTGTGTTGTATTTTTCTTTAAGGGATCTGGGGTATCTCTCCCTTTTTGTACCTCATTACTGTCGAGAACAGGTCTCCCATCCTTCCAATTAGTCTTGTAAGGCATGTCTCTCAAATTAGGGGCCTTGTCCTACCTTTGATAAGGGGGTCTTGCATCTTGAAAGTTTCTACCACCTTTATCAAATCTTGTTGGGAACTCCTTGTTAGCACTCGGTCCTTTATCTTCCTCTTTAAAAGGCCTTGCATGTTGTGGTCTGGTCTCTTTCCACAATTTACCCTCATCCCTCTTGTACATTTGGCCAGATGCCTTTCGGTTACTCTCAATATTTATGGCCAATTTAAATGCATCCCTAAGGGTGCGGGGATTTTTATCTCTTAGGAGATAAGACATTTTACCATCCATGGAATTGAAATAAGTGGTCATGCAAACTGCATCATCCAACCTCAAAACCTGGAACAATTTGTACATAGCCTTTTGAAACCGGCTATTGAACTCTGACATGCTCTCATTATAATTTTTCTTGATATTATTGAATTCATTGAGCATGTAACTAGAATTCACATGTTCAGCATACTGCTCCTTAAAACTCCTGACAAATTCATCCCATGAAGCAATACTGTTCTCAGGTAACCCTCTGTACCAATCCCTAGCATCTTCAATCAATGATTGAACAAAAAGTTTCATAATGACATCTTCATGCTTAATCTCATAGTCATTAACTTTATCTGTGAAAAACTTCAAATGCTCTTCACAAGTAATAACATTATTCCCAGTAAATAATGGGATCTTCTTCCTGATTTCATTAGGAATGGCATTAGGTTGGCCAGGAATACCATCAAAAAACAAGGGCCTATATCTATCCAAATGAACTGGTCGTCTTTGGATAATTGGCTGATTTGAAGGGGTAATTGCAACATTTTGACAAGGTATAGTTCCCACTGTACCCTGAGAAACCAAGGGAACTTGACTAGGAAATTATCCAGAATGAAAGGCTTGAGTATTTGGAATTGCAATGTTAGGCTAACTGGATGAAGTTGTTCCTATGGTAACAAGGACAGAACTACTAGCAGATGTATTCATGTTAGCATGTAGAAAGGCAATCTTCCTCTTCATTTCATCTGCAGCAGCCTCTAACTCAAGTTTCTCAAGTTGCATAGCCAAATCCTCCTTTGCTTTCCTAGCTCTGTCTAAATCTGCACTAGCTTGAGTAGGCACATTAGGAATGGGCACGACCTTCTTCGGTTCATTTATAGCAACACCCACCACCTTTTGTTTTCCCTTATCAGGGATTTCCTTGGGAGCAATTTTAATCTCCTTGTTTATTTTGATTTCAGAGGGATTCAGTTGTCTTAAAACATGGCCTGTTCCCTCAAATTCACTTTGTTTGGGCTTGGTATCCTGAGCTTTCTTTCTCAAAGCTTGCATATCACCAAACAATTCTTTATCCAAACCGTGTACATCCTGGTTTAGATCACTAACATGGGTCTCATTTCTCCTGGTTCTCTTGAGGAGTTCTTCTCTTTCCAGAAGCAATTCACGAAGCTGTTGTTCCCTTATCTTCGTTCTATTAGCAATTTCTGCTAATTGTTCACGTTCCTTTTCTCTCAAGGCAATCACTTCCTCTCTTAACTTCTCAGAATCATATGAAGCTGTTTCAGCAGTAGAGGTTTCATCAGGTTGTTCAAGGGTTTCTCTAGCAGGGAAAAAACCTACTTCTGTGACTACTTTTTGCATATAGACCTCTGGTGCGACCCTTTTGACATGCTCAGGATCGCTAGAAGACGAAGAAGTTTCATGAGGAAGTGGAACACGAAATCTTTCTCGAGAATGAGTCTGGGAACTAGCATTATTTTGGCCTCTCCTAGACCATTTCTTTCTGCTTGGTGTGTGGAGTTCATCCCCTATATTATCTTCTAGATGATCCCTATAGTACGACCTAGTGTTCCTTGGTCGACTCATGGTAAATGACAACAACTTTTACAAAATTTTGCAACTATTAGCAACTGGTAACACAGATTTCTTTAGAGTCGCCACCCACTACTCAAGCGGGAATGAAAAAATATTTTTACTGGTCTACAAACATACAATAGACAAGATTTGCACTAACCTATTGCAGGCTATCAAGATAAATCCCCAGCAGAGTCGCCATTTTTGTTAGTGTTTGAACCTGCAGATTAATCAAATACTCAAATAATCCCAATGGCTGTAACCTAGCAAGTTACAAACTACTAAGGTATTAAGGTTAAGACCTTCTTCACTTCAAGTAATATATACTCAGGCGGGTGTACCTCTATCAATTCAACGTTCAGCTGAGCTCTGAATTGAGAACTTGCTCCTTCACTGCTCTGTTACTGCCTTCAAAATCTAACTCAATAAGTTGCTAAAACTCTGAGTATAGCCCAAATCATCCTGATACACAACATCATGATATAGACTATAAAAATAGCAACACGATACAATGGCTTAAGGATATTCATCCTTCTTCCTTTTCCTTTATGAACTTTTCCATCTGAGCTCATTTAGCGAACCAGCGACTAATGGCTTCTCTTAATCGCTGAATAGAATGCTAACCCTAGCTATCAACCGGAGAACTGGCGACCACTGGCTTCGCTAATTCTCTAAATCCTTGTTTGACCCTGGTTCACATTTGGAAAACTAGCGACTACTAGCTTCGCGGGTTCTCGGAATCCTATCCTTAACCATCCAAGCATTTCGCGAATCAGCGAACAAAGGGTTCCCACTTACACAGTTAACCTGCAATTATCATTTGGCGAACTAGCGAACAAAGCCATCTCCCATTCTCTTAATGTTATGACTGACGGTCAATTTTCCTGGAGATCTAGCGAACAAAGGGTTCGCGCATTCACTTAAAGATATACTTAACCGCTTGACTGTCTGGAGAACTGGCGAACACTGGCTTCGCTGAGTCGCTAAATGGTTTAGCATGTCGCCAACTTATTTCGAGAATCAGCGAACAAAGAAAACTTATCTCCGCTGAAATCTTTTAGGCAAACCATCAGAACCGCCAAATTTAGAGGATAGCATTATTTTCATTTAGTCGCTCATTCACTAGATCAAATATGCAGGACCCACAGATATCTTGAGATTAAAACAGGGTCGTTGATCTTGAAAGCAATCCACGATATTCGCTAATTCTCTAGTTGAAACAACCCTTGACCGCCAGATTCTGAGAACAAGCGAACACAGAGCATTCGCTGAATCGCCAGATTGTTTCAAAAGACCGCCAAATATTGTGAGAACTGGAGATAACCGCCATTCGCTAGTTCTCGAAAAGGAAAATGAAACCGCCGAAACACTTGGAGACTTAGCGAACAAAGGGTTAAAAGCTTGGCTTTAATGCATTCGCCAATTCGCTGGATGTTTGGGATAACCGCTGGAGGATCTAGAGAACTGGCGACTGAGACC
This sequence comes from Chamaecyparis obtusa, assembly GCA_027943335.1. Classification (NCBI taxonomy): domain Eukaryota; kingdom Viridiplantae; phylum Streptophyta; class Pinopsida; order Cupressales; family Cupressaceae; genus Chamaecyparis; species Chamaecyparis obtusa. Next base: position 1,142,192 of record BSBK01008900.1, on the reverse strand, counting down.
TTAATAATGAACATGAACATGACTCATTCGCTGAATCGCCAGATTGTTTTGACCTTTGATAATACATTTCTCGATTTAGCGAACACTAGGGGCAAATAAGCATGTGCACAAATAACAACTTAAGTGATTAAAAGGTAACCAAGAAAAGAAACAAGAAGGCCACATGAAGTTTGGAAATGAAAAGGAAACATTTTGGAAGACAAGACCTAGGGTAAGGGTTTTCCTGAACATGTCAAGACCATTTTCATGACACTTTACAAACCCTAGTCCAGGAAAAACACTCGCATGGAGACCTAAACCATGAATTGGACTTCAAACCTTGAAAAATTTTAAGATACCCAACACAATGTTGGCAACAAGGGGCATGCAAACATCGACACCTTCACGGTCTATGCCTGGTAAATCCTTGTTTTGCTATATTTGGTTTTGTGTTAATTATGATTTGATAATTTGTAATTTAATCTTGGGTGCATCTCATAGTGGATTAATTATGTTTTGTGGAGTAGGAGATACACTGACGTCGTCTGCTATGCCAGATACAGATCAGAGTACATGTATTGGTGATAATTCACCATCATTTCCTGGATCTACCTGTGTTTCTAACACGAGAGTTATGCAGACGTCATTGTTGATTGACGATAATGAATTGATGCCTTTAAATGTCCTAAGCTTCTAGGTACTTTTAAATTATTATTTTTTATATTGTAATATGCATTTACCTATTCATAAAAAGTTTTAGATTGATGATCCCATGACATTTTTTACAAGAAATGATTCATTTTATAAGACACTTTATGACCTCACACTAAAGATATTCAAGCCCACCATACGTACAAGGTGGAACATCATAAGTGAACTAACCCTATCCCACTATTTTTTTTTTCATATCATTAATTGGTACAGTATTTTTCCTTTCATTCAAGCCTTTTCTTTTACTATATTCAAGGTACACAACTTTGATGAACTAAAACTAATTTAGAACCTGATTGAAGGATCTGTGATTTAAGATCATCAAGTTGATTGATTAGATATGTAATATAATTGAATCAGTATTGTATTGTCATTGATGTCAACTTAGTTTGATAGCACTTATCTTGTAAGTTACTATACCAAAACATATGTAGAGAAGGAGTGAAAGAGATGAAGAACAGAAATATCTACATGAGGAAGATGGATATGACAGATGAGGATAGAGAATACATTGAGTAACTTATTGATGAGGAAAAGAACTGAAAGACACAAATTAGTGTTGTCAGTTGATGAAGCATTTTAATATACACCGACGGAGTGTAGCGTATACTAAGCAGAGTGTTAATCGAAGTTGTGTTCACCGACGCATTTCTTTGTGAACTAAGAAGAATAGAATGAATTAAATGATCAATTTAGCTGATAAGATTGATGAGTTGGCAAGTGTATGATTACAAGGTAATAGATAAATTTTGTTACACAGATCGACGGCTAACAAAATTTAGGAAAGATCTAAAGGATAAGAATCAAACATGTTATTGACACAAGTGCTTATGTATGTTTAAGAGGAAAAATAAATGAAGATGATTAAGTGGAAAAATTTGATGGAGCAAAAGAAAGTGGTTTACATGTCTATATACGAGACTGGAGATTTCACTACAAGGTGGTGATGTTGAAAGAAGAAAACTGCAGAATAGTCGCGTGAACAAGTTTTCATGCATTATTATCATATTGGTTAAGGAGAACCCTACTGCAGAGCATTATCGATCTACAGAGAGTGATTACCGATGAATAGTAAGTTGATATATTGTTGAAACAGAATTGGTTTATTGATCAGAAAGATTTGTATGATCTGAACATTGATCTGTAATTTGCAATTGAAGTTGAATTAAGTTAGATCACCTACTATTACATATTTAACCATTGTACATAGTCAAATCTCTTAACCGAGTGGACTAAGAAAGTCTTGTTATGTATCATTCATAGAATGAACATTGTTATCCTGTCAACCCCAAAGTGTTTGTAACCTTTAACAGGGTTGAGTCTTCATCGACCTCACTTCAGAAGAGTGAATATTTTTGGGTTGTCAGTCCCAGGTGGTTTTTCCCTTCACAGGGTTTCCATGTTAAATCTCTTGTGTTATGTGTTAATTGTGATATTTGTTTTGATGTCATATTTACATGTTGCATATTTGATTTGATTGGTAACTGTTATAAGTTTTAGACTAGTAATCGGTAAATGTACAAACAAAGAAAGTATTTTAAGTTACCAAGCAGTAGAAATTGAAGTATTTGTTTTTGGATTATACATTTTGTATTGGGACACTGATTAACTGATTCACCCCCCTCTCAGTTATTCTAACAATTGGTATCTGAGCATTGGTTTCTTGGAACAGATTTTTAAGGACTTCAGTAAAAAGATCTCAAAATGTATAGGATGGAAGTGTCGAAGCTAAACAAAGAGAACTTCATAGTATGGCAGAGCTGGATGAAGTTGCACATATCTGGAATTGGGAATGCAACACTAGAATTGATGGAGAATGGTTATATAGAACCGACGTTTGGTCCCCTAACACTTGATCAACTGAAAGATAGGCATGAACACAATATTACTATGATGGAGATTGTTGCTTCCTGCATCGATGCTGAATTCGAAGACATTAAAAGTTACAGTACTACAAAAGTCATGTGGGATAAACTTTCTCAAGTTTACAGTGGAGATGCAAATGTTAAAAGAGCTAGAGCAAAGAGCTTAGGGGGAAGATTCTACGATATGAAGATGAAAGAAGGTGAGAATATTGTGCAATATACAAATAGAATAAAAGTAGTACATGCTATTAGAGCATCTGATGGAGTCATTAGTGAAGAAACAGTGGTTAGCAAAATACTCAAAACTTTATTGTTAGTTTATGCAATAAGAATATCTACTATTCATGAGACAAGGTTTGCATCTAGTAATGTACTTACACTTGACAATCTGATTGGTCAACTTACAACTTTTGAATTAGATAACTTTGATAGCAATTTTGTACCATCTGTGGAATCTACTTTCATGTCTTCTCTAAAGATCGATAAGTCTAGTATAAGTGATAAAAATGATGATAGTGATACCGATGATGAGCTTGATGAACTTAAAGCTCTTATGGCCCAAAGATTACCCAAAGGGAAAGGAAGATATAGAGGTAAGCTACCTTTGGCATGCTTTAATTGTAAGGAGGTTGGCCACATCACTACTAGATGTCCATATAAGAAAGATGATGAAAGATCCAAAGACCGATCCAAAGGAAGCTATGGGAGAAGAGTCAACAAAGGCTACCAACACAACAGAGATAACTAAGACATTAATGAAAAAGGAAAAAAGGTATGTTTCATAGCTGAGGATAATGAATCTGATTTTGATGATGATGTAGAAGTTGTATTTGTTGCTATGAAAGATGACTCAAAGGAAGAAGTATTGAAAACATTTGGCATGGAAGATGCTAAACCTGTGGGAACATCGATGGCTACTGGTTGCAAAATGACTAAGGAAGATGAAACTACTGAGGTAAACCAAACACTGTACCGATCAATGATTGGTAAGCTAATGTATGTAGTTCACAGTAGACCAGACATAGCACATGTTGTGGGAATAGTTGCTAGATTTTCTGCTAATCCTAGAGAATCACACATGATTGCTACTAAAAGAATCTTAAGATACTTGAAGAAAACATAAGACTATGGATTATGGTATCCTAAGGAAGGCAAGTTTGAACTCAGAGTCTATACCAACACTGATTGGGTTGGAAATGTTGATGACAGAAAAAGCACCACTAGAGGAGCATTCTTCTTTGGTGAGAGACTTGTTACCTAGACAAGTAAGAAATAGGCTTACATTTCTCAGTCTACAGCTGAAGCAGAATATGTTACTGCTGCTACAAACTGTTCAAACATTGCATATATTAAGCAAGTTCTGGAAGGTATGAATGAGATAATTACTGAGCCAGTGATTATATACTGTGACAACACTAGTGCAATTAATATTTCAAAGAATCCAGTGATGCATTCTAAGATGAAGCACATATCAATTAAGTATCACTACTTGAGAGAAAAATTACAAGAGAAGCAAGTTAAGCTAGAGTTTGTTACATTGAAAGAAAAACTTGCAGATATCTTTACAAAATCTCTACCGAAGAACACATTTGAGTACTTGAGGACTAGACTTGGGGTCTGTCCCCTGTCTACCAGTCACTAAGGTGATCTAAATGTTGCATCAGCCTAATCTTATCAGAAGATCATACATGTTGATGCAGCATAGTTCACACTTTGGATCATGTCTAAAGTTGTGAAAGGTAATTCAATAGATTGGCATATCAGTATACAGAGATACAGAGTATGCATTGGACAATAGAGAGTTACTTGGCTACTGAAGAGTTGTTTGTTTATTTGTTTCTTTTGGCATTGTTGTCAAATGGAGAGATAAACAATATGAAACAAATGGAGAGACAATCTGAAAGAAAGCGAGAGCATTGAAGATTAGTTACTAAGAACAGTAGAAGGAATATGAAAGTTGAAAAGATCATATTTGCATATTGACAAAGTTGTATGTTATAATGTTATTGTGTAACATAGTGATTAAACATATTAAGCTAGGGAGAGCTTGTACAACATTTGTTCATAGAGTTGTAGAATACATGTTTGGTATGTGTATGGTATATTTCATATTACTTGACTTGCCATCAATACCAAAGGGAGAGATTGATGAACTACAACTGATTTAGAACCCGATTGAAAGATCTGTGATTTAAGATCACTGAGCTGATTGATTAGATATGTAATATAATTGAATCATTATTGTTTTGTCATTGATGTCAACTTAGTTTGACAGCACTTATCTTGTAAGTTACTATACTGAAACATCTGTAGATAAGGAGTGAAAGAGATGAAGAACAAAAATATCTACATGAGGAAGATGGATATGACAGATGAGGATAGAGAATACATTGAGTAACTTATTGATGAGTCCATGACTTCATGTTATTAACTTGATTATGTTTCATTCATCTATGATGAGGAAAAGAACTGAAAGAGACAAAGCAGTGTTGTTAGTTGATGAAGCATTTCAGTATACACTGATAGAGTGTAGTGTATACCGAGCATAGTGTTAACCGAGGTTGTGTTCACCAATGCATTTCTTTATTAACCAAGAAGAACAGAATGAACTAAATGATCAGTCTAGCTGATAAGATTGATGAGCTGGCAAGTGTATGATTACGAGGTAACAGATAAAGTTTATTACACAAATCGATGGCTAACAAAATTTAGGAAAGATCTAAAGGATGAGAATCAAACATGTTATTGACACAAGTGCCAAGGTATTTTTAAGAGGCAAAATCAAAGAAGATGATTAAGCGGCAAAATTTGATGGAGTAGAAGAAAACGGTTTACATGTCTATATAAGAGATTGGAGATTTCACTACAATGTGGTGATGTCGGAAGAAGAAAACTATAGAATAGTCGCGTGAACAATTTTTCATGCATTTTGATTGTACTAGTTAAGGAGAACCCTACTGCAGAGCATTACCGAGCTACAAAGAGTGATTACCGATGGACAGTAAGTTGATATATTGTTGAAATAGAATTGGTTTATTGATCAAAAAGATTTGTATGAGTTTAACATTGATCTGTAATTTGCAATTGAATTTGTATTAAGTTAGATCACCTACTATTACATATTTAACCATTGTACACAGTCAAATCTCTTAACTGAGTGGACTAAGAAAGTCTTGTTATGTATCATTCATAGAATGAACATTGTTATCCTGTCAACCCTAGAGTGACTGTTGGTTGGACGATAATGGTTGGTCTTAACTCCTCTAAGAAGGTCACACCTAACAGTGTGTTTGTAACCTTTAACAGGGTTGGGTCTTCACCGACCTCACTTCAAAAGAGTGAATATTTAAATTGGGTTTCCGGTCCAAGGTGGTTTTTCCCTTCACAGGGTTTCCACATTAAATCTCTTGTGTTATGTGTTGATTGTGATATTTGTTTTGATGTCATATTTACATGTTGCATATTTGATTTGATCGGTAACTGTTATAAGTTTTAGACTGGTAATCGGTAAATGCACAAATAGAGAAATTATTTTAAGTTACCGAGCAGCAGAAATTAAAGTATTTGTTTTTGGATTATAAATTTTGTATTGGGACACTGATTAACTGATTCACCCCCCTCTCAGTTATTCTAACAAACTTTAGTTAATTTTCTATCTAACAATTTTGTGTTTTTTCTTAAAAGGTGGAACTTGCAAGACCAAAAATTAAAAGATCAGCTCATTAAAGATTTAGAGCATGAGTTTGGTAGTAATATTTTTGAGGAGAAGAAAATTTTAGAAAAAGTTTCCAAACATCTTAAGACTATGAGGGACTCATATAGAAGGAGTCTCGTCCAGAACCCAAAGTATGAGCATCCTCCCTTTATTCCAGTGAGGGATTGGAATGATTTCATTTTGGATGCAAAGGAGAAAGGGGATGTTCAAAGAGGAATTACACCAACAAATGAGAGAAGAAGGTATGCAATAGTATTAACTACTAGTACAATGTAATAATGCAGTAATTAGTGATCTTTATATCTATATCATCTAACATATTTCAAACTTTTCATAGGTTGCAGGACACATCAAAGGCAACAAAGGCCGGGCTGCAAAAGATTGGGCAGCACAAACTTGGCTCTGGTGGATATTCCAAAATTAAAGCATGAATTGTAAGTACTAGTAAATGAATTCCAGAAAAAAATTACTTATAAAATGCAAATAATTTTGTTTAATCAAAAAATGCAGGGCTCTGAATTTAATGTAGAGGCCACGGAAGAACACAAAAAAATTGCCTTCAAGGAAGGCTATCGAGTCATGGCTGAATGCCTATGCCAAGCTTCCATTGGCCCAACCCAAGAGTCTCCCGCATCATGTGAATAGGTAAATATGCCAAAAAGAAAATATTAGAAATTGAATACTTGAGCAACAATCTATTTGATAATAATGTGCATGACATTACAATGCAGCCTCCTAATCGTAACACAGATCCTAGGCCGCATGATGAAGCCCCTGATGTGCATCATAGTGTCGATGGAGGTGTTCATTTGCTATTTAAAATTAATTATGTAATTATTAATATAATTTAACATCTTAAATTGAACTTGGTGTAACCTTTTTTGTGTATATTTTAGAGGATACAGAATGTCATGCTGAACGAGTGTCGGAGGATGTTCAGAGTGATCACCATGTAGATCATGTGGCACATTCAAGTTAAGAAAATCTATGTTTTGTTCTTTTATATTAATTTTTTGATTTATAGTTCTTTTACTTAATTAAATACTTGTAATTCACTAATATAAAATGGTGTGAATTTAACTCATGACGTAGCTGTTATTGTAGTGGACCCCCCTTTGGCGCAGTACCTCCTGTTCCTGAATAGATGAGGAGGAGACATGTGTTGGCATTAGAATCATGAGAGGAGGGGAATGATGAGGACATTGATCTTCCTCTTAGAAGTTACATTTTAAAAAATAGCAAGAAACCCAAAAAGAAATGATTATAATTAACATTTTTTGCTAATGAAAGAACGTTGTCTTAATAGATGTAATTTTGTACTAGTAATGTTGATGAATGATGTGTTGATGACTTATTCATGAATGTTGTGTGTTAATGAATTATTCATGAATGTTGTGTGTTAATGAATTTTATGTGTTAATGAATGTTATCATGTGAGTATAATGATTGAATACATTATATTTCAAAAATGGATGAATGAATGAATGAATGTTATTAGATGTTAATGGGGAATTTAGAGTGATGTTAGGGGGGGAAGGGGCCAAATGAGCTTCCACCTTCACATGGTTGGCCTTGTTAAGTAGAGAATATTAAACTATTCTCGAAACCAAGTGAAGCTCAAACTAAACCAATGACGTAGATTCAATGGTCAAAAACACCTTCTTTTTATTCCATATTATTTCTCATTCACTTTAAGAAATATTTTACTTTGTAAACATGTTCATCAACCAATCTGCATCACCATGTTCATCAAATTAGATTTATAGATAAGAAAGTGAACATAATACAGACAAATCTAGAAAGGCCAAATGAACATAATTACTCTTAGACATTTGTAAGCAAGTGTATCATGAATAGTGAACACAATTACAGACATGTATCTCTCTATACATTTGTTATATTTCATTGAAACTATCCATTGATGATTACTCATCACTCTTTTATGGGATCATTTAATTTTGATTTTTTTCCATTACTTAGCAATTAACTCATTATTTTTGTTACTTGTAAATAGATTCAGGTGGAAGAACGTCTGAGTAGTGGGAATGCACCTAAATTATCTGGTAAGTCAAATCAAGAAATAAATGTTTTAAAGCTTGGAAATTCTCATTAGAGTTAAGTTGAAGAGAATGATTGTGCACTGCTTTCTTGACAGGAATCTTGGAAAAAGGAAGCATTCTGAATTGATGGCAAAAACAAATTTACCTTCAATAGCCAATGGAGCTTCAGATGGAAAATGTGAGCATGCCTCAAGTTTTAAAGATAAGCTTAAAGTTAATAGTGACAGCCAAGCAAGTCAAAATGGAGTTCATCATTATAGGTATCTTGCATTCTCAATGTTTGGAGCATTATTAAAAGCATTGTTATAAACATTTATTACCGTTATGACCCTCTATGCATATCAACACTCTATCACTAGTTTTTTGCATACTTTACTAATCACTGTTATGTATTACTAATGCATTATAGCAACACTATCTTTAATCTCACTTGACCATTATTTTTCCCACAACCATCTTCTTTCATTGTGGCTTGTTGCAATAAGGTTCTTGTGATTGTCACTTGATGTCCTTTGGCCTCTAATTTCCCCCATATGATACTTTTACTATGTTCCTATTAGGTATCTTTTTTTACTCTTTATGAAAATCATTTACAAACTCACCATGCTATTCATGATGACAAAATAATAAAATGATACCTATGTATTATGGTTCTTGTCATCCCTCTCTAAAACATGACCCCTCTGTCAAAACAAAGACTCCATCTTTGTTCTTGAAAACACGCCTTCATCATTTCTTGGGATAGTGCTTTAACATAGTTCCTAGATAATTGTGATTGATTTTTTTTATGGCCTTTGACCAATCTCATTGACTTTTCTACATCAAGAATGGTGAACAACTCATCTTCCTCATGGATCCTGTCATTTCATTGTTTTGTATCAATGTTTGTTCACCATTGACTTTGTATAGCAAAACCCTTCAACAATCACTATTTTTTCACTTTCATTACATCTTTGTCCTGCATTCATTGTTATTGCAACATTACTTACTACTGTTCTTACTTCACTCTTCACATTCTAAAACAAATCATTGTTTTATAACCTTGAGCACATCTTTGTTCTTTGATTGTGAATACCAAAATATTCTTTGACAATGTACACATCACTATTTTTTGAAACCTCTTTGTTCATTGTCAATCCATCTATAAACACTGATTTGTTTGTATATGTCACTGCCCTTTAGACATTGAACACCACTACTTCTATACAATGAAAATTGTCTTCATAGCACTAATTTTGTCAGTTTGGCTGCTCTTTCTTGTTACTTAATAACAATGATTTATTTTTACTTAACTCATTTTGACAGTCATGACCCTTATTAATACCCCTATGACAAGGAATGGCACTACTTTGTGACCCTCTTCACTTCCCTTAATTCATTTATTGTTTGCATTGAACAATGTTTGGCCCAATCATGCACTATAGTAGCAAAACTACTATTTTTATCTTTCTTGCTTTGTCAATAATAGTGTTTTTATCTTTGAATCATTGTCTTAATTGTTTCATAAATGTATCCATTTGACTTAGGGGATGAGTTTCTTGTCCTTTTGACAATGACTATCATTGGTCTCTAACAGTGCTCTTCTAGTGTTCCCTTGCTATTTTATCTTTCTTGGTCACTGTTTTGTATTCCTAATTGTTGTCTTTACCAACACTGTCTCACACTACTATATTTAGCATTGTTCTTGACTGGCATTAAACATTCCTTCAGACTAATAGGATCTGCATATCTCTTTTCCTTCATGACACTATCTTTCTATGTATATTGCTCAATTTTAGTGTTATAATGCAATGCCACTATGTTTAAAACCCTTTAATCTTAGGTATTATTGTATCACTGCTATTGATGATTATCACTGTGACATTAAACATCATTGTTTTGCATCTCATATTTTGATGAAATGGAATCATTACAGTATGATTATTTTTTAAAAAAAAATCAACAGCTATTAAAAACCTTATGGTTAATGAGCTGCCAGATGATTTTGATGAGGACACGGTTCCAAAGTACTAAATTTATGTATTAAAGCTTAATATTATGGTTGCTTAATTTGATAATATATTTTATTTTTTGACCACAACCATAGAAAGGAGAAAGTCTCATATCATAAAGAGGGAAAGATTTCTTAAGCTTCTTTTGTTATATTAAGAAATGAATTTGGAGACTATATTTAAGTGAGAGCAATGACCAATTGATTCTCAACTAATGAAAATTAAAATAGCTAATTAATGAATGGTCTTGTATTATTACCTTTTTAGTTTTTAAGGCACAATGTCATGTTTTAATATTGTGTAGTATTTTTCTTATGTCAAAGTATTCTTTTACTATAAGAACATAATTTATGACCATTTTAGTAACTATTCTAACATCGCTATATGCTTGTGATTTGTTTATCTTGTTTCTTTGCAGTCCTTTCGAGCACTTGGGGAAAAGTATGATGAGGCAATGAGAAGAAATTATGTGAGGGCAATTGTTGTTACTAGTATGTATGCCCTTTTAATATCAACATCATATTCAAGTTCAAGTGTTTTTGAGTTTTATAATTAGAAACATGAAAAATGACCATGTGTTCTTTCCTTGTTCTTGTTTTCTTATCCACTGGGGCAGGGAGGCAAATTCTCAAGTGGTTTTGACATCAGCGCTCTCTAGGACTATCAGAAGACTGGTATGAGTTTCTGAAGGACTATTACCAAAATTTTATTTGATCTGTTGTTTCATATAATTTCACAAGCTCTAAATTTTCTTAGTGTTCAATTATTTTTAACTATTTTCTAACAGGGGACATATATAGCCTGGGTCATGTTTCTGTTGATTTGATGATCAAAAGAATTGAAGGTTGGTAATGTGGTATTTAAGTTTTTAATATAACTTTTTTCATTGGAAAGCTAAATTTGATATTGTGAGCCTGATGGTGAATTTGTACTTTGGAGATGTTGTTTTTCAAGATAATGTAAGTGTACAAGAAAACATGTCTTTTTATCTCATTAGTATTGTTTCATTGCGTTATTAAGAACATAAAATGTTAGAAAAGAATTTTACTTATTTTTATCGATTTGACTTGTGCCTCGTAACACTGATTTGTGTTCTGATGTAGATGCTAAGAAGCCCTCTGTTGTTACTATTCAAGGGCTTGCACTTGGTGGAGGGTTAGAATTAGCAATGGTATGGACTATGGAGTAATGACACTCAATTTCTTATTTTATATTTCCAAAGGTTCATTGCATTACATGATCTATCTTAAGTTTCCAATTCATTATGTTTGTGAAGTCTTGTCATGCTCGTATTTCAATGCCAAAAGCACAACTTGGGTTGCCAGAGCTTCTCTTGGAGTTATTCTTGGTTTTGGTGGTAAGTGTTGGCACCTTTCTCTTGGTTGTGTTTGGATGTGTCGTACGTAATCCTTAATAGTTTGAATTTTTGAATATTGTTCAAAAATAAGGTTTGAATCATTGAATTTCCAAAGCATTATATTTTTTAATATTTATGAGTAAGGATTAGCACTTTTCTCTCAGATATGTTTGGGCGTGCCTTACATCATTCTTTATTATTTGAATATATTTATAAAAAGATGAGGAAATGTTGTAATTGTACAACATTTAGAAAATTAGTACTAGCCTTGGGATTTTTTAGGTGGTCTGTAAACATATATTGAAATTTTTATCTCAAATGTCAATTTACTGTTTGGTCATTTCAAAATGTTTTATGTATATCTTAAATAATAAGAATCTAATGCAAGAGAAGCCCATCAGTTGATATACGGCAGTAAAGTTAGCCTTAGTATTTTATAGAAGGGCTCTAATATTTTGGTCAAAGAACATAGGGAAAACACATGAATTTTAAACAGAGTCACCTCTTGTAATGTGCCATTCTGATCCGAGATGCCTGGTTTTGTCATTTACTAGTCAAACTGTAAAAAAAGGAGGTTTTTTGTTCTAAATACATTTCCTTGAGATTTATAAATTGTATTTGTGACTAATGGAAATAAATTATTCTTGTAGCTTTGATATGTGTTTCCAATATTTAATGTAGTAGAATAATAAAAATATAAGTTGATATTCATTAATGGCTTGAATATTATGCTCTTCTCTAGACTATTGTTTTATGTGATATATAGGATATGATAAGGAAAGGTGGATTTAGTGATCTATGCAAGCGTATCATGAATAGTGCTAATTGATGTAATTGTTATAATTTATTCTATTGGCCCTAATTAAATTATGCCATTGGACATTATTACTATGTAAACAATTAAAGCATAATATTGGTATGCTTAATTTAATAATATATTATTATTTTTTTAACCAAAAATTATTATTGGTCGCTTTATCAACATATCACTAATAGTCCTTTCAATGAGAATGATATATGCTCGATGACTATTCTGACCAAATTGCATCGAAAGAGAGACAAACATTCTTTGGCATTTCGACGAGAATGTTGAACCCTCGATGACAGTTTCGACCCTAACTCGTTGTAATTTAGATGGACATTGGTCGCATAGATAGAAGGTATGATCAATAATTCTTCTAGGTTGAAGTGATAATTCTTCTAGGTTGAAGCGATTATTTCGACGATGGGTCCGTCGATAATTCAACCACTACAAACGTTGAAATTTTGACGATGGTTTAGCATGTCATATAATCAATGAAAAAACTCTGACAATAGTTTTGGTTGTTTGGTCGACCAATTGGTATCAAAAATTTGACTAATCCTTGTTGAAAAACAAGCTAAAATTTACTAGTGCTTGCTTGAAAATACCCATAGTTGGGCATCTAATCTCAATAATTTCATTATCTATGTGTGCCACTGAATATTAGTTTGGAGGATATCTAATTCAAGGGTAGAAAAGGAACAAAAAATAAGAGAAAAACAAATGAGAGAACAAAAAATGAGGATGTCCAATGAGAACAAAAAATGAGGATATTAAATGAGAGAATAAAAAGAAGTGTGGTATAAGATAATGTGTAGAATATAACTATCCCTTAAGTTGAATGCTAATGTGTCTATACTTTTATTTATGTTACCTAATGTAACCTATATAGGCTTTTTTAGCTAATTTCTACAATAAGTATTTATCACACCCAAAATTGGAGGAAACCATCTTCTTGCCCGACATTCAAGAGTGACCAATCCTGCTAGAGTGAAGAATCTTGTAGTAAATTTCATTAGGGTGAGGCTAAAAAATCACTTGGAATTAATGGCATAGCTAAAGTCTAATACCAACTAAGAAATTCAAAAACCAACATTGGCATATTGCATTGGGAAATAATAAGTGTTCACATTACGTTTCACAAGAGCAAGTAAGCTTATGGATACAATATCTGTTTAGCATGCCAACAACTAAATTCTTCAATTTTAAACAAGAAAAAGAAATCCTACTAATGGAAAATGTTACAGATAATATTTTATGAAGGGTACTCCCCTTATATAAACCCAAACACGCATGCAACAAAATTAACAAATAAATAGAAAAATTTCTCGAAGAGAAACACTCTCTTTCTATTATATTCAATAGAATGACATTACAATATTCAGAAGAATAACATGCTACAACCACATGGGCATTTTCAATAATTTGTGTCCACATGACCAAAATTGAAAAAAATTTGAAAAACAACCCTAAACGAGAAAAATATCCAAAACAAAGTGTGATATTATTTTACGCTATTTTTAGCTTATATATCTTACATAGTGCAGCTATCATAGTGGGCTCCCATAAAGCTAAAGAAAAACTACGAAAGAAAAGAAAAGAAAAAAACATAACATTTATTTTTAGGTGATGTAAGATTGCTCCTACACCGCAGATGTTGTTGGAATTAGGAGAGATAGCTACTAAGAGGGGAGGGGTGAATCAGTGGCGTCAAAAACTTTACTTGTAAAACCTTTCAGATCTATAACTGAATACTGTGATAACCAATCAAAATAACTTGAATACAATTGTATAAATCAATCATCTAGTTAACTTAAGAAAGTAAACAACATGAAATCAATATGACAATCACCTAACACAAGTATTTTGGTAACACAGAAACCCTTGTAAAAAGGTAAAAACTGCGGTGGGGATGACACCCACAAATTCTTCACTACTGCAGATAGAAAAGGTTTTCCTGTTAAGGCTACAAATTTTGATCACTTCTGGTGATCTTACCCTGTTAGGAGTAACATATTAGATCAGCTAGATCTACCTAATTATAGGATTTAAACAACACTAATGAAGTGTGTACTCGGTTAAGAGATTTACATAAGACTGTTAAGTCTACTTTGTTAAGAGATTTATCAAAAACTCTACCACAATTGTCAGAAAGTAATAGGCAATTATCTGCTAGTTGACAACTCAATTGTCTAAAACAGATCTATAAGTGCTCATCAAAATATCACCTTATCTGTGATGGTTCTCTACTCTATTTTTCTCAGTAGCCTTCTCTGAATCTACTCAATCTGATATCCTTGGTACTCTGTTCTGCTCAGTAAACTGATTGTCTTGAAGTTAGGCAATGTCTTCAAGTGCTTTGTGATTCATATATATTAGTTCACCAACCTCATAAAATGGTGCGAACATACAAAATATATAGTGTTCTATTTTTGCCACCTTAGCAAAAATTAGTTTACAAAAATAATCATAACCCTAAGATCTACGGTGCAAAATAACCTAGATCAACTATTACAAATAAGATAAACATTACATTTAATGAATATCTTTTACAATAAATGCTCCTCGATCTTAGTAAACCATTTTACAATCTATTGTAACCATTTGCATAGAAGAATGTGCCATTTCGTATTACTATGTCATTTTCTATGATCATCGATAAACACTGTATAATTTGCTTGGTGTATACTGCGATGCTCGGTGTTTACTGACCATCGATGTCGGTGTCACTGGTGCTCGGTTAACTGTGTGATGCTTGGTGTAAAGACTTTACCAACTATTATGTCTTACTTCTAGTTACTGACCAACTCAATATAAGTAATCAACCGACCTGTTTACTATCCTTTGATACTAATGACAACCTTAAATGCTCAATAGAGATTAACAATCTCCCCCTTTGGCATTAGTATCAAAACTTCGAATGTATATAAACAAAATGTTTCTATATATTCCTTATGTCTCTACCATATACATATCCACAAAAAAAAAATTCTAAGTACAAAGTACTCCCCCTTAGTCCCCTCGGTGCATGCTCCTGGTAGTATGTAATATACATAGCAAAGCTATACTTATTTGGCATATACATGTTTTCCCCCTTTTTGATAATAATGCCAAATACATAAAAAATATATATAATGTATACTTACATCTTATCAAAAATGTTTTGATGGGTTTTCTTGATAGACTCCAAGAGGTTGTCCCATTCCTCTTTCAAGTTGGTAAGATCAATATGCTCAAGACTGACTTGTGCATGCATGTCAAAGATATTATCCAACACTAAAATCTCTAGTGTTGCTACAAGTTGTTCAACTTTGACAATATGTACTTCAAAAAATTTCAGGTAAGGAGTGAGTTCTTTTTGTAACTCTATGACCTGATCAGTGATGTGTGCTTCTTGTTTTCTTAAATCTGCTATCAACCACCGCAGTTCCTAAACTTGGTTAATATGCTTTAAGAAAGCAATTAGCTCGATGATAGCTGCTTGTGTACTTAACTTTATCTCTATTTCTAAACCTTTTATCTTTTCACTGACTTCTACATTGAAGGTGTCTAAAGTACAAAGCTTGATGAAAAATTGACAGATTATCTGGGTAATAGATTTTACCTCGGTAATGACCTCAGATAATTTTACCTTGTTCAGTGCTACGTCTATGCTAATCCTTTCTGCCAATTTGTTATGAATCTTTGATTCTGCCCGTTCTTCTATTCTTTTGTCTGCATCGGTATCAGGGGCATTGATTTTGTCACCGAGTGTAGCAAGTTGATCTAAGATGGGAGTATTCTCATCAATATTTATCTTCGGTACTATCTATTGCAGAATATCCCTTATATCATTTAACACTTCTTTATGTTTGTGTTCTTGCCTTAACTTCTCTTGTGCCACTTTCCTTGAACATAACTCCCCATATCTACTTAGTTCCTCGGGGCTTAGGGTTCTCGGGTCACATTCTGGTATAATTATAACTTCATCAATGGTGACCAACCCTTTGGCTTTCTTCTTCTTCTTCTTATGTGCAAGAGGTGACTTCTTCTCACTTATAACAATAGCTTTTTCTCCACTTTTCGGAGTATCTTTCCCAATTGACACCATATCATCCTTCTTCTACTCCTCAATAGATGGTGTGGGAGTCTCGGTTGTAGTGTCAGGTGGGTTCACCTCGGTCAACTTTGTTTCTTCTGGTTCCTTTGTATCGGTGGACTATGCCTCTATTTTGGTAGGCTCATTTGTATCTGTAGGTTGCTCAGGTGCTTGTATCTCAGTTGTATCATTAGTTTTCTTAGGATGAGAAGCATCAGGTTGTACTTGTGAAATTATTCCAACTGCCTCTGCAAGTACAAGTAGTTCACCCGATAGAGATGTGAACACACTATCAGTGTCTAATACTTCATCTTTGTTTGGTGCAATTGTCACATCTTCGTCATCCTCATCATCAAGATCACCATTAGGGATGTCCTCAATGAGTGCATCATCATCGATTTTCTTCTACAAGTGGATCTTAACTTGATCTGGTGCATCCTGTGAAATTTTGATTTCTTCCTTTTGTTCGATGATATCAATTACCTCGGTAATTGATATACCGATGTCATCTATTTTCTTTCCTTTATTATCATCGATGAAAATACCTTTACCTTTTGAACTATGTCTCTTCTTAGATAGTTTCAGGAATGCTTCCTATTCAACTTTCTCTTCAGCTTTCAAAATTGATGTCCATAGAGAATCACATATGACATCCATATCATCCACATTCTCATCCATTATCTGCATAGCTCTATTACTAGAAATCTAGCCTGATACTTTGTCATGTATTCACTTACAATAGCATAGCTAAAGTGTGAGGTTGTACGACTTAGTGATCATTCTCTTTTCCTTTTCTCTATATCTAGTGCAATAGCCCATCTCTCACTTATTTTGTCATCAAGTTCCTTCGGCAATTGACATGTGAATTCCATCGATACTCTCTTGAATTTAATCATCATCTGGACGACAGCATGTTCTAGTTTTGTCTTGTCCTCAATTGACATTTTGTCAAATTTTCTTATGCCTGGGTCTACAAGATTTCCATTCTCAATTATGTCTTCAATTATTTCTTCTATAGTACTTTCCCTATTACGAACTAACTTGAATTGTTCAGGATCATTTTCAGTGTCAGTTTCCTCTATATGTTCTTTACTTCTTATGTATTTCCTCTTTTTCTTCGATGTCTCAGCTACTTTCTTGTTCTTTCTCTTAATATATTTCCTTGTCGGTGTAGCTGCTCTTCTTTTTGCTACTTTTACTGCTTCAACTTGCTCGGTAGATTGTGCAATAGTTGACGAACGTGTCTTCATTCCTTCAGGTTCTGGTAGCTACATTTCATGTTCGTCATTAGTGGGAGGAACTGGTGTGTGATCCTTTTCTTTATCTGACTCAGTCTCCTCACTATCATAGGGCTTGTTAGCCAACTTTAACTAACCTTTGGTTGCTTCTTTAACCGATAACTCCTTAGATGAGTTAGATACATTTCCATATTTTTTTATGAGATCTTTTCTCATTTTCTTTGCCCTTCTAGACATTTTTTTCATCTCCATGTCTGTTGTAATTCGTGACTTAGCTTCCTCATATACACCAAACCTACTGGCAGTGATATCTATCGGTAATGTCAGCAATGTATTAATAGATTTCAAAGCGAAATCATGATTCATTTCATATCCTATCGGTGCTAACCATTTTGTTCTCGGTTCTACTGTCTTTATCATTGAGTGGTCTGTGCTGACTACAAAACATATGTCATCTTCAAATTTACTCACTAAATCCCTTGGAATTCTACTCCTTTGTTGCATTTTTGCCTAAAATTCTTTGAAATATGTATTGAATTCCTTATTTAGATTGTCTCCTAGACTTTTCATCATTTCACCAATTTGTGCAGTTATCGGTTTGTCAGATTGCCAGTTTACTTTACCGATACATGGTACATATTTTTGCAGATAGAAAAATGTACAAACAAGAAGTGATCTGTACTTACATGTATTGGACTTCTTTGCTTTTATTGTCTTCATATTGTCATGCAGTTGGTGTAGTAGTAGTTCGGCAAGATCTACCTGGTGATCTTTCTTCACAATTTTATATGCCATGTCCACGGCATTGCAGGGTACACTATTTGGTCTGCTAGATTAAAATATCTTGTACCTGATGACATGAGCTTCAAATTTTACCACTGGATCTTTGATAGTTGAGATTTTCAGTGCCCTACCATCCCACTGAGCTCCAGTGTTCTTTTCTATGTCGGGATGAGATGAACTTTGAAAGGCTTTAGCTTTGTCGGTTGTAGGGTACCCTATAACCCTACTGATAATCTTCTTTGTGACCTCGACAGGTTTATCTAGCCAAAATTTTCCATCATGAAATCTGCTTAGCATGATTCTTATCTAGTCATTTTGGAAGGATTGCGGGAAGAATGTAAAACATGATAACCCTGACTCCCCAATCTTCTTGTATTTAGATTTAATCTTTCCATCCGGTCCACAAATTTTTGATAAGCAGCAATGGTCTCAAAATCACATACTTCTCTAATTTTGTAGTGAATATAGGCCCTAACGTCTTCTGTTAACAAAACCCTATCTGGAATACTCAAAAATGCGCCCATATCGTATGTTTGTGCTGCGACCTTGGGATGTGGTTTGAATTTCTCCTCGGTGAAATGTGCCCTAACAATTAATTCTACTTCCTCCTCAATGTTTTGCGATTTGCTTGCAGTCGTTGTTGATGTCATAAATTATTTCTTAGGGTTTCGAAAAGCAATAGATAATCAATGTTTGGTAGGTAGATGAACTTACTCATTATCGTCAAAGAATTGTCGTTGGTTCGATCTACAGTAGCTTTGAATCTTTTCTGAAAATCTTTAGCTCGAACTCTTCTCTATAAAATCTCTATTCTTTGAAATTGCAATGTAACAATGAACTCTATTTCTGAGTATTTATAGATTTTTTGATATTCTCGCTCAAACTTTAGTGCATTAAATGCATGACCTAACTTCTAAAATGAAATAGCTGTCAGCTTGGTAATGTCTACAATTTCTTCATCGATTTGCACTATTGTTAGTTAACCTTGTATAGTGATTACCGACACATAACCAACTCATGTTTCTTCTTTTATCGACTATGTGACATTTGTAAACTTATAACACGTAAACCATAGTGCATCTTTATTCATGCAGATTTGGTATTTGTACAGCATATATAAGGAACAATATGTAAAATGTGATCATTTAAAATGTCAGTTCCATACATACCTTTGTCATCTTAAGTGGAGGTACCGATGTCACCCAATCCAGTGGATGAGGTTTCACCAACAATGTTACTTGACTCAGCATTCTCATTAGATGCCTTCTTCCACATTGTGTTCCTTAACTTCATAATTTATGCAATATTATACCCACTCTCAAATATATGGTTTTCATCTGGTGCTCGGTCTCTGTAGTTCTTGCTTACATGACCAACCTTATGACAGTGCATACATGCCATTCATGCATTTGTCCAGTTTCTTGATTGTCCAATCCGACTCTTTTTGTAACAGTTTGCTGAAATATGTCCATACCAACCACATACATTACAATTAGTCCATGTATTATAATCCCAAACATATGAGTTACTTTGTCTCTTCGGTTGATATGGCTTTCATTGTAGTTTCTCTTTAGGTTTCCAGACTTGTTTCATTTTTGCCTTGCAGTCCCTTGCAGTGTGTCCATGCTTATTACAAGTATAGCATATTTTCTCCTCAGTAGTATTGTTAGCAATGTCATTCTTCTTAGCTTTGCATTCATAAGCTGGATGTCCAAACTTACCACAGTAATAGCAATATCCATTGAATTTAGGAATGACAAGAAGTTTACCTTGTGCTTTACTTCTGCACACATTAGATGTATGTCCTGATTTTCCATAGTGATAACATGTCAGCACTTTAGGTTTCTGAATTTGATTGTTGTTGACTTTTTTAGCTTGTTGTGATGATTCTCCTTCACTGGTGTAGCCTATACTGGCTCTGCTTCCAGATCTTCTTTGATTAGTCAGGAAATCATCAATCTTTTTAGAACTGTCCTCAGCTAACTTCGTCATTTCATTGTGTTGCTTTTGTATCTTTATTTCATTTCTCATTTTTTCATTATCTTCTCTAAGTCTTCTTGATAATTCTCCATTTACTCAGTTCATTTCTTGATTAACTGTCATCATCCAATTTGATACTTGGAAGTGATGATCAGTGAGTCTTTGTATTTCACTTTCTTTTTCTTGAAGTTGTTCAATCATCAGTCTTTGGTCTTCAATAGCCAAATTTTGATCTTGTTCAGCTTGTCTAGCATTGTTCATGATTTCCACCATTCTCACCATTTGAGATTCATGATTGATTTGTAGTGCTTTCACTTGCTTAGATAGATGCTGATTCTTTTCAGATAAATCAGATATTATGCTTTCAGATCTGTCAGAGATGCTTCCAGAGCTTGATCCAATATGATCAAATATTTCATCAATAGATTCTTCATGATAATTGATTTCATTCAGCTGAATTGCAAGGTTCTTCCTTTCAGCAAGTAATTTCTTCAGTTCTTCCTTGGCTTGTTTATACTATTCCACAAACATCTGTATTTGTATCTTTTGATTCTCAATAGTCTTGTCAAGCTTGTATCTCTCCATGACTTAGATCTTTACCCTTTAGTGGTTAGACTGTTCAACAAGAGAACTGAGCTCTAATACCAATTGTTGGAATTAGGAGAGATAACTACTGAGAGGGGAGGGGTGAATCAGTGGCTTCAAAAACTTTACTTGTAAAACCTTTCAGATCTATAACTGAATACTGTGATAACCGATCAAAATAACTTGAATACAATTGTATAAATCAATCATCTAGTTAACTTAAGAAAGTAAACAACATGAAATCAATATGACAATCACCTAACACAAGTATTTTGGTAACGTAGAAACCCTTGTAAAAAGGTAAAAACTTTAGTGGGATGACACCCACAAATTTTTCACTACTGCAGATAGAAAAGGTTTGCCTGTTAAGGCTACAAGTTTTGATCACTTCTGGTGATCTTACCCTGTTAGGAGTAACATATTAGATCAGCTAGATCTACCTAGTTATAGGATTTAAACAACACTAATGAAGTGTGTACTCGGTTAAGAGATTTACATAAGACTGTTAAGTCTACTTTGTTAAGAGATTTATCAAAAACTCTATCACAATTGTTAGAAAGTAATAGGCAATTATCTGCTAGTTGACAACTCAATTGTCTGAAACAGATCTATAAGTGCTCATCAAAATATCACCTTATCTGTGATGGTTCTCTACTCTATTTTTCTCAGTAGCCTTCTCTGAATCTGCTCAATCTGATATCCTCGGTACTCTGTTCTGCTTGGTAAACTGATTGTCTTGAAGTTAGGCAATGTCTTCAAGTGCTCTGTGATTCATATATATTAGTTCACCAACCTCATAAAATGGTGCGAACATACAAAATATATAGTGTTCTATTTTTGCCACCTTAGCAAAAATTAGGTTACAAAAATAATCATAACCCTAAGATCTACGGTGCAAAATAACCTAGATCAACTATTACAAATAAGATAAACATTACATTTAATGAATATCTTTTACAATAAATGCTCCTCGATCTTGGTAAACCATTTTACAATCTATTGTAACCGTTTGCATAGAAGAATGTGCCATTTCAGATTACTATGTCATTTTTTATGATCATCGGTAAACACTGTATAATTTGCCCGGTGTATACTGCGATGTTCGGTGTTTACTGACCATCGGTGTCGGTGTCACTGGTGCTCGGTTAACTGTGTGATGCTTGGTGTAAAGACTTTACCGACTATTCTGTCTTGCTTCTAGTTACTGACCAACTCAATATAAGTAATTGACTAACCTGTTTACTATCCTTTGATACTAATGACAACCTTAAATGCTCAATAGAGATTAACAGATGCTCCTGCATCAAATTTCATCTTTGACCATGAAAATGAAAGCATTGCACTTACTAAATCCATCTTCAACGAGATAGATAAAAGTGTGGCAATCACAATTGTATGTGAATTTTTTGTTTGTAGTGGGAAGTTTCTCTAAGCACCGACATGCTATTGAGCTAAAATTGTTGGCGAAACAGACATGCTTAGCCAAAATGGCAATGCCACTCAAAACAAATCCATATATCAGCAACTATTGTGCCATTTTCACAATAATTTTACTCTCTTCGACACGACACAATTCACAACAATATTTGAACAATGCTATTGTGGCAGGCAAACTTGGTTGTGTGTTTGAATCAAGAATTTGCCAATGCTTGAACCAGAACTTTGAGGAGCTTATCTAGTTGTTGCGGTTTACAACTATAGCAAAGGATTATTTTTTTATTTCATCTGAATTCTGATTGGTCAGGAATTATTTTGCTTTAAATTGCTAAAGGAAAATTAATAAAACCCATGGCAAAAATATAAGTTGCCAATCATAAAATTGCAAAAATCAAGGAATAATGATAATGAAAACATTATTACCCCGAGGGGTTCCCTATGTGAAAGAGAAGTTGCTGATTAAAAAAATCAACCATCCAAAATTGATTACAGGCGTGCAAGATGATTGAATTGTTGCTCACCGTCGGATTAACTCCTTAAAAGCTGCACAAATTTCAACACATGAACAGATAGAAGGGAATACGATTGACAGTTTTGACAATTCAAATCGTTTCGTTCGTTAATTTTTGTTTTTTGTTTTTCTCGTCTCGCTGGTTGTTTTTCCGTTTTGTCCGTACATTTTCGGTCCGATTTACTGCTGACACATCATGAAAAACTACAAAAATATTTTTTGGTTTTCCTTAAAGCATGGCCAGACAGAGGCTCCAATTTATATATTTTTTATTGTTTATCCTCACTTCATCCTCATGTGACTTTATTTTATTTTATTTAAGTTTCTCAAGTAGTTTTCTTGTTTCTCATGTCATTGCTAAAGTAATTGAAATTAGTATTATTTTAATTTTATTTAATTCTTCTCTTTAGTTTTTCAATGTGACTTTGTATAAGTTCTAGGTTTGTTTTAAATTGTACGATTTATTTCTTTGGAATAGATGTCTTGTAAAGAAATTAACATTTTGTGAGAAATTTTATTTTTATGTTAGAGAAATAGAACTAATAGTGAGGGTGCATTAGATTTGGACAATTTTTTGGTTGGTAAAATAGAATATTTTGTATATTGTTTCAATTTGTAAATAATAAATTACCGGAAACACTACATGTAAAAAGATGTAACTCTAAATAAAAAATATATTTATAATATAAAATAATAAAATTATATATTTGTTGTTTAGCTTTTTATATATAATATTATATTATCATTATAATGCATATAAACAATTTTATTTTAAAATTAAAAAATCTAAATATTATTTAATTATAATATATCAATAATAAACAATATATTTAAAACTTTTATAATGTTTATTCTTAATTATGTTAATAATTATTGTATCATAATATGTGATACATAAAGACACAAATAATTTATTTTAATTTATAATTATGAATGAGCAAATATTGTTATATAGATTTGTTTGTTTAGTCAATTTTAATGGAATTGATTTGTATAATATATTTTTTAATAGAAATTGCTATGTAAAAATATCATATAATTGAATAATTATTGTACAATATCTTTTATATAATACACATTATATTATAGTGTCATATTTATTAGTACTTGCCGATAGGCTAGCAAGTACTATTGCATCAGTTTTTGCATTTCTTCCATTAAGTAGTGATTAAAACCAATTCTTTGCACCAATTATAATTTAGTATTTTCTTATTTTGTTAAAAATAACACATATTCTATAGTCTAAATGTTAATTTTTTAAGTTTATAATTTGTAAAATTATTTTTTGATGATATGATTGGCTAATACATTTGAGCTCTTATTACTCGAGTGAACCAATTAAAATGTACCACGTTTGTTATTTATTGTACATGAAAATCGTGCATTCAAATAATACAATCTAATTTATATATCATCTGATTTTATTCAGTTTATGGTTTACAACTTTATAAATACCTATTAAGAGATTGATAAGTTTTTCCTTATATTAAAATAATATTTCTATTTTTATTATATTATAAAATATTGAATATTTTTTGGATTTATTTTAATATATATTATATAAATTTAGATTTAATAGAATAACATTATAATATTGTTGAAAAAGAGTTATTTAGACTAAATAATTAATATTA
Source organism: Chamaecyparis obtusa (assembly GCA_027943335.1). NCBI lineage: Eukaryota > Viridiplantae > Streptophyta > Pinopsida > Cupressales > Cupressaceae > Chamaecyparis > Chamaecyparis obtusa. The sequence goes on along the minus strand of BSBK01008900.1, from coordinate 1,117,466 downwards.
AAATTAATTATAAGTTGAATTATTTTACAATTTAAATTAATTATAAATGATATTTTATAATTATTTATAAAATTAAAAAATATTATTAGAACTATAATTATAGTAATTTTATAATTTTTTATAATTAAATAATTACTTTACATATAAATTAAAATTAAAATTAAACTTATTTATAAATTATTTTAATTAAAAATTCACTTTACATATAAATCAAAATTAAAATAAAATTTATTTATAAAACTAAAGGCAAGTACTTGGCCACTACGTGGTACTTGTTATATAATATGCATTATATTGTCAACTTTTAAGTATAAAAAAATGAGTAATTTTTTTTTAAATATATAATATAAAATAAAATATATGTGAAATTGTATTTAAATTTTAATATAAAATAAATTACATTAATATTATTTAATTTCAATGATAAATTATTAATAATCAATTAATTTTATTCACAATAACATAAATATTTTTAAACTCTTATAATAGATGAGAGTCAATATAATGTAAATATTTATTTTATTTTCAATATCATAATATAATATAAATTACTATGATTAAATTAATATCATTTATAAATATGAATTAATTTAAAATTATTTATATTATTAAAATAATATTTCAGAATACCTATTGCACACCAAAAGGTGCAATTACTAGTTATAAACTGTATGATAAAAAGATTGCACAGTATTCAAAGAGTGCGAAAAATTATGATTTCGAATAGAAGCAGATATTGAAACAGTTTGAAGAAAATTGAGATGACAGCGGACAGCCATTTCATTAAAAATAATAAAAACAGGCGGCCCAGATACTCTGCAGAGAACAAATAAAATTAAAATTAAATAATCCAAAATAAGCCAGTCATTCAAATACGCTTTGCAGACTTGGACGGTCGAATATATTCAGCCTCTGCCGTCTTATGTTAGCTCTTCATCTTCATATAAAGATACACCATTTCGGCGTAATTATCATTGCCATTCGTAGATATTTCCGAACTATATATTTGTTTTGTCCACATTTCCATTTAAAATACTCCCAGATATCCTATCATCCGTGCCGGTAAATCCGCTGCAACGATGAGAACTTTCTCTTCTTCTTCTTCTTATTTTATTAACTTGGGAATTATCCATATAATACTGTCAAACGAGTTCCTATGTTGGGCGAGAACGAATTAAGATTAAATTATATGGGTCGTGTATAATCAGAGTTGAAAATGTACGTACTGACACATATAATTTACTATTTGAATTATGTGTTAAGCTTTAGTCAGAATCGCTAAATTTTCAGCATCTTGTTATTCATGATTGATTTTTTAATTTTGATGCATTCTGTCAGCTACTTGAAAATTTAAAATCGTATAATTTCTCAAATTATTCCGTCCACCGTGCAGTTTGCTATTTATTTCCAAGCGGCTTTTGACCCGTTATGCTGAATTAGAAAGTAGTGATGCAAAAGCAAATGCATTGCGTAGTTGTTCTTCGCTTTGTAATTTGTGTCTGTTTGGTAGGCTTTACTAAAGCCAGATTATGTGTTCCTGAAAGATGTGGATCGATGGATGTGAGTTACCCTTTCTGGATCAGCAATCCTCATTGTGGAAACCCTGATTTTCAGATCAGCTGCGCAAAGGATGAATATACTGGGACGCCTTCTCCATACTTTACTGCCTTTCGAGCTAATTCTACTGGTTTTTTAGATGTGTTTTATTATTCTACTAATTCGAAGATTATGGATATCGATTATGAGGGCCACCTCATCATACATTCTTCTTTTATATATGCCTACTCATGTCTACCGTTGTTTGATGCGAGAAGCTATTTTGAGCTGCCTGCCGGCGGGCCTTTCACTCTTTCCAACTCCAATAGGTTACTGGTTATGGGCAACCAATCATTCGGTACCTACAGTTTTGGGGATTTGGGAGATGCCAGATGTGTCACAATCGACCTTCAAAGTGATCAACCATACTGCCGCTATGGCTGCTGCCAAATTAACCTCCCTGATAATTTGCCATTTGTAAATTTCACAGGCGGAGGTCTGTTTCATTCGGCCAACGACGATGGTAACCATTGGCTGTGCGGCGTCTCCACCATAATGGATCCCTCCACCTTTGACAATGAAACAACCCACTTTCGGTGGGAAAATCAAGATGCAGGAAAGGGGCGCATGCACAATTACGGTCTCCGCCTTAACTGGGGTATCGGGGAACAGGATTGTGCCACGGCTAAAGCAACGCCCGATTATTCTTGTTCCATCCATGCACGATGCCTTGACTCGCCTTCAGGAAGAGGGTACGTATGCAAATGTCTCTCCGGATACGAAGGAAATGGTTACTCCAATGGCACTGATTGCACAGGTAAGACCTCACCACTTTCTTACTAATTAGATAACCATGTTTCATGTTTTTTTAACATTACTCTCACAATAATGATGAATCTTCAGATATAAACGAATGTACCAGTCATACAAACAAGAGTATGTGCGTTGGAGCAAAGCAAGGGGGAATGTGCCATAATTTGGCAGGATCATACAACTGTTCATGTGCAAAAGGATTTGTGGGTGATGGCTTTACAAATGGAACAGGATGCAAGTCCACAAGTTCAGATCACCTTGTCTTTCCTGCAATCATTGGTAACCAAATATTTAATACATTGCGTGTGTTTGTATTATTTGAATTGTTTGCCTTCAAGATACTCGAAAATAACTTTACTTTTCCCCCAACGTCTGACCCGGTAAAATACACAGGATCGGTCTCTTCGTTTGTGGTTGTCTGCTTAGCAGCGTCTTTTTTGGTTTGCTGGCTAAAGAAACGCCACTTGAGACTTGTGGAGGCCAGGTATTTTCAACAGCTCCAGCAATACATAGCTTCTACAGTGGGGAGAGAAAGCTTGAGAATATTTTCTGCGAAAGAATTGGCAAGAGCTTCTAATAATTATTCACAGGAAATGGTGTTGGGAAGCGGTGGCTGTGGAACTGTGTTCAAAGGCGTTCTATTAGATGGTACTCTTGTGGCCATTAAAAAGTCCAAGCAAGCTTTAAATCTGGAAGATGACCATGAGTTTCTAAATGAAATTACAATTCTCTCCCAAGTAAATCACAGAAACATAGTGAAATTGTTAGGGTGTTGCATCCAAACTAAATTCCCATTGTTGGTATCTGAATTCATTCCGAATGGAACGCTCTTTGAACATTTACACTCCAAAGAGAGGTCTTTGTCTTGGGCGTCACGTCTGCAAATTGCAATCGAGACGGGGGAGGCTTTGGCCTATCTCCATTCTGGAGCATCTCAGCCCATTTTCCACAGAGACGTAAAATCGTCAAATATTCTTTTGAATGAGAGACTCTCTCCGAAAGTTGCAGACTTTGGGATTTCTCGTCTCATATCAGCTTCCAATAACACACATGTTACCACCTATAATATGAAGGGCACAAGGGGTTACTTAGATCCTGAGTTCTTCCAAACATTTCAACTCAACTCAAAGAAAGGGACGGCGAGGAGATAAGTTTATCCAGTCTTTTTCTGTCGAGACTCGACCAAAATCGCCTAAAAGAAATCTTAGATAACAAAGTATTTGAGCCAGAAAACCTGCAAGAGATGGAAGATATGGCAAGGATAGCAAGAGAATGCCTTCATTTAGAAAGGAAGAAGAGTCCATCGATGAAAGAGGTGGTGGAGGAGCTTTCTCAAGTAAGAGGTGGCACAACAAGGATGAAATTCCATGACGGTGAAAAATGTGAGGATGCAATGTTTGAGAATAGAAGCATTTCAAGAGAAGCATCACCAATACCATACAAATTCAAGAGTTACTTTTTTCCATCTCCAGTTGGGAGTACGACAATGGTTCTTATGTCGATCCTGACTGAATGATTGGGGAAAGGAAATATTAAGGCTTCATCTTCATGTCAATATTGTCTATTTGTCTAGTATTTTTTAATTAAAATTTTGAAAAAGTTCCTACAATGTTTTTTTCTACAAATTATTTTCTTTATAAAGGTTATTTTTTCATAAATATATTTGGAAGAAAATCTGATACTTATTTTATCAAATGTATATTTATGTATTTATTTTTAAAAAGTATTATTTATTCTATTGAAATATAATCTATGGTAAGAATATATTTTTCCATGATCATAAAGTTTTACATATTTGGAATTACATTATATTTTTTATATTTTATAAATTTTAATCATTCAATTAACAAATATATTATATCTTACTATCATTCAATTAAAAAATGTATTCTATTTTACTCATGTAAGATGCAGTATAATAGATCAAATGCATATCTTTTTAATTCATCAATGAATTAATTTTCTTTGTTAATTATTGATGGAGTAGCATCTTGCCTATCCACGACAAAATGGGAGCATCAAGTAAATCAAGGTATGAACATCCACCAAATGTTAATGTGAGTAATCATTTGTTGACAGCTGGAAATGTAGAGGATATTCATAAATACAATGTAAATATAGAAGGATTGTACATACAATTAATGACAAGTAGTTACAAAAATATAATGACATAATGTGTAAGAGAGGACAAGTGGGTGGTGACTTCACAAAAGAAGTGTATCTCACCATAACTGACTAAAAAGAAATGTAATGGTACAATTGTGTACAGCTATTGAGCTCGCAGATGAAATGGTAGAAGAAGGGAAATAATTTTTAAAAAAGAAAGATATATCGACCCATTTAATAAAGGAGAAGCAGTCTACTAAGGCACATAAGTATCACCCAAGATAGAGGAGGGGGGCTGAATAGAGTAGAAATGGTGTGACTACAAAGTTGTGAGGAACTTAGGTGTGTGGGGGATAGAATTCAAAGGGTAAAGGTTGTGCAAAGAGAGTAAGAGTAAGGTGGATGTATTGTGTGAGGACTGGCTCAGGGAAGTGGGGGTTTGGCATTAAGAGAGGGGTTGTGTTTTGAGGGTTTCAAAGTGTTGTGATGCTACAGAGAGTATGAAAAAATATTTGAAGGAAAAGAGAGAAAAGTTGAAGCAAAATAAATGAGTAGAAGAGAAGATAGGAAGAGGTCATAAGTGGCCATGAATTTTGTTTGTAAAACATTTTGCATGTATTGAATGAAATGAAGAAAGCTAATTTGGTTCTTGTTTGCAATTATTTTATTTTCTAATAATTTGATATATAAATCCATTATGAGATTGTGTGTGTGGAGAGCACTATCATTTTCCATTAGTGGTATCAAAGCTAGAAGAGTCAGAGTGTGCAAGAAGATTCATCAAAGGGAGACATCTTAGCACTAGGACCTTTAGGGTGGAATTGTGAGGAGAAGTCCTTGAACTTGTAAACAGATAACCGGATGTGAGACAATTTGCACTAGATTTCTTTAAAGTGGGTTGAAGGAAGTGTATAATCTTTGTATAGGTGAATTTCCAAGGAAAGAGAGAGTTTATAATTGAGATTAAAAAATCTGAAAGTGGAAGTAAAATTGTTGATTTGAGGTAGATTCTCACTAAGATCTTACACATCAGGTGTAAGAAAAGAGAAAAGAAAGAGAAGATCAAGCTAAAGTAATTATTTCTTGTTACACAATGAAAGGAATATATGTGGGACCAAGGGTCCAAATTTTGGACTTGGAAGAAAGAATCAATTTCTATAGACTTCAGGAACAAATAATAGAGATAAGAAAAATAGCATATATGATTGATGAGATAGAAGAAACGATGGAAGAGACTTTTTTAATTTTGATTAAAAGACACATTGATGTTGGAAAAAGAGAGAAGAAGATCACTGAAAAAAATAAGATCTTTTACATGAAAGAGATGGTACAAAATGAGATAAAGGATCTTGTGAACATAGTGGTCATATTGACCGAGTTAGTTAGAAATAAGAATAGAATTTTAGAGTTTGGTTTAGAGGATTCTAAAGAGGAAAGTGAGAGTTATCTTAAAGAGGTAACAATATCAAAAGTTATTGATTTGAACAATGTAGCAGAGAGTGATAATGACACTATATTTGGTCATAAGTTTGAAGATGAAGATGTGATTGAAGAAATGCCTAAAGAAGGTAAAGGCATAGAAGACACATAAGTTTATATGACAAGCCAAGAAGATACTTAAGATGTGGAAGCTAAGATGATGGACTTTATGGGTCCTATGTTTGAAGAACTTAGTAAAGGTGAAGATGTGATAACAAAAAATGGTGATGAAAAGATTGAAGAAGATAGTATGGAGACAGATGTTGTGGTAGTAGCTAAATAATAGGTGAAAGAGGTAAAGTTGTGCTTTCTTAAATTTGTGAAAGATGATTTACATATTGATATGAATGATGTAGTGAATAAAAAAGAGATGGTACATATGGATATTGTTGATGCTAATTTATATACATAGAAACATTTGTATGATGAAGAAGAGGATGTGAGAAGTGAGGATGTTGTGGTAGAAGGTGAAAAAGAAGTTGTGGAAATGGTAGTGAGGTAATGTATTATTTTCTTAAATTTGATAAGAATAAAACTAATGCATGTGAAGAATTAGTGAAAAATGAAGTCTTATGTTCCATGAGGTCTCTAGTACATATTTTTATGCAGATGTTTTAAAGGGTAGTGCAAGAGCATGTTATATGAGGATGGTTGAAAGTGGATTAAATTCCATGGTGGTAAGGAAGAGTAAAGTGCAGATTTCATGGAGAAATATGGAGAGTGCTTCAAGTATATGTTAGAAGATGAGAAAAAATAAATAATTTTATGTGAAATTGTCATAGCGATGGAGTTCTCTACAAATTGTTCATAATCTCGAAGGATGATTCTATCACTCAACTCCACTTTTGTGAGCCTATACTCACAAAATTTCTATTAGAATGTCAATAGTGAAGAACTGAGATGAGACTAACACAGTCTTCCAATCATATTAGGCACATCATAGACCCAAAGTTGCCTTGTAGTTGGCAGAAAGGGGGAAAGTTAATTTGATTTTGGCACACTAGTGCAAGAAGTAAAGTTGGTGGAAGATGATCGCAAGGGACTACACAAAGTGAAATTGAATGTTATTTTTTATCATTAATAAATTTATTGATAATATATTGTAAACTTTTATAATATATTATTTTGAAATATATTAAGTTTATTAAAGATTTTTTGTAAAATTTTAATATATTGTAAACTTAATAGATTTAATTTTAATAACTAATTACTTCATTGTTACTTTCTAGTTTTTCTTTTTAAGTCAACCCTCACTAATATATTATCCCTTCTCTGTCTCCCTCTCCCTCAAGGACATGTGGCTTTGGGTTAAGGAAAAAATTATCAAGAAACTCAATAAATGGAACAATAGGTTCCTCTCCTAGGTTGGCAGGGTCCAAGTCCGTCAAAAAATCATGTCCTCTTACAATATTTACTACTCTTCTACTTGGATGTTTATGTTATCTCTATTTGAGCATTATATGTTGTCATTAGTATCAAAGTGGATCAGTCGGTTATCTATGTTGATCAGTCAGTAAAAGGAAGAACTTCAAGCTACAATATGCTAGTCGGTTAATCATACAAACCTTCATACCGAGAATTCATAAGGTAGTACCAAGAACTAAATGGAAACAGGCTTAACCGAACACCAGAGCAATTTTACCAAGCATCAGAGTATACTGAGCACTAAGCATTAGTAAACACCAAGCACACTAGACACCGAGCACCAGTATATTCACCGAGCAGTATTGGTTGTGTTTACCAAGCGATTTATGAAATGGCATAGTAATTTGTTATGGCACATTTATCTATGTAAATAGTTACAACAAATTCATAAAATATTTTACCAAGATCAAGGATTATTTATTGTAGATGTAATCATTAAATGTAATGATGATCCCTATGTAATAGTCAAATCTAGGTTAATTTTGTATACCGTAGATCTTAGGTTTTTCCTAAGATGTAAACCTAATTAGATCATGGCAGTCATGATAATCATAGCAGTTTGCTATATAATTGTAATTCATGTCATTTCAATATAAGGATGATACAAGGTGAGTAAGGAAAGTAAGTGAATCAAGCAGAAGATCTTGAAGTAGTAGCCACCTTCAAGACATCAAAATTTAGACATGGTTTGAGTAGTAATTAGAGAAACAATTCAGTTTATTCAGAATCAGTCAAGGCTACCAAGCAGATTAAAGGACAAACTACTACACATTGAGGTGATATTTATTCAGTATATCATAGATCTGATTCAGACAAAGTATAGTTGTCATTTACAGATACTTTCTATTATTCTCTAATAATTGTAATAGGGTTAGAAAAATCTCTTAACAGAGTAGACTTAACAATCTATTTGTAAATCTCTTAACCGAGTACACACTCAAGTAGTATTGTTTAAATCCTTTAACAAGGTAGATCTAGTTGATCTGATTGTTACTCCTAATAGGTAAGATCACCAGAAGTGATCACAATTTGTAGCCTTAACCGACATACTTTATTATCTGTAGTAGTGAAGAATTTGTGTGTGTCATCCCCACCGCAGTTTTTACCTTCTAACAAGGGTTTCTGCGTAAGAAAAATATTTGTGTTATGTGATTGAATTATTGTTTATTTTCATGCACTTTACATTTACAAGTCATTTGAATGAATGTTGCAAACAATGGATTCAGTTGGATAGATTAGTTACTACAATTTGCAGATTGAGTATTCAATTAAAAATTTTTGAGGGTACTAATTCATCCCTCCCCTCTCAGTCCCTTATCTTTCCATTCCAACAATTTAGCAATTACCAAATTTTTGAGATCCAAAAGGCGGTCAGACGCTTCCTTTGGTATGATAGTAAAGGAAACAATAAGTTACATGCAGTTAAATGGAGTTGGTGTCATAATGATAAAGGTCTTGGTGGCTTCGGCCTAAAGGATCTTAGGACCCAAGGCATTGCCCTGGCAGTCAAATGGATCTTTCATGCTTTTGAAGGACAAGAACCACGGAAAGTTGTAATCAAAAGCAACACTGAGAGGGTTGTCCATAAGAAGGCTAAGTCTTGCAAAGGGCTACCTTTCACTAAGCTTGTGGCTAGAGGATTTCTTGTCTCTATCCAAGGCTCTTGCATCTTTAGGTCCATTTGGAAAGTCTTGGAACAGGTTAGAGGGTTTGTGGGAAACACTAGTATCTACAATGGTGACCTTATTCATGGTGAGAGATCCCTTTGGTGGAACCTCTTCCATCCTGGTAAATCGTTGGCCCTTAATTAGGGTTGCTCAGCTAGCAATTGGGCTAGTAAAGGAATTAAGTACCTCATTGATGTTCTAGAGCATGATAGTCTTATTTCTTGGGAAGATCTTAGCTATAAATTCAATCTCCCCCCCACCCAAAAAAGAACGTACAACTTGATTAAGCAGGCTTGTGTTATCTTTGGTCTTCCTAAAGATTGTGATGCTGACTCTCATAGATTTATGTCCTTCAATTGGGTTGATGGTACTCTTTTAACTAAAATTAAGGCTAAGAATATATATTCCATATTGAATTATGATAATTCCATTATTGATCATGTTAACAGTATGTGGTATTCTAATATATATGTGATGCAATGGCAGAAAACTTTTAGCAGACTTTGGAAAAGTCCAATTGAACCAAAATCAAGTGTTTTAAATGGATTTTGATTCTCAATGGGCTCCCTATAAGGAGGATTCTTGACTCTACTAATTAGTGTTATATCTATAAACTTCTTGAGACTGGGAGGCATATTTTATTTGATTTCTCTACTGCTAAGGAAATATGGTTAATGTTTGGTTTTTCTATCCCTGATCTTGTGAATATTATGAAAATTATTTCTAGTTACATTCATGGTTTAAAAAAGGATGCTATATTATGTTTTGATTTGTCTTATTTTCTAACATCTTATGGTACATATGGAAAATTAGGAATGTTGATAGGTTTGATGGCCACTCTAGGGCCCTTACTAAGTCTTTTTGAACACTCACTTTTTTTAAAATTGTTGTGCAGATCTCATTCACCATGAATGTTGAGACGAACAAGCTCATGAGGTTCCTCAGAGATGGTCATACCACCATGTTCATCTACGAGATGAAAGATGGCTATGAATGGAGGTGTAGCATGAACAACCTTTCCTCCTTTAAGGAGGCTCTCAAGAAGCTGAATCAGGAAGTAAGAAGTAACAAGGAGCCGTCCTACGAGCAAGTGGAGATGCAGACATAGATCCAGAGCCTGAAGACTATTATTTGGATAGAGGGTCCCCAAGGATGGAATACCTAGGTGGAGACCTATGATGGCTTCCTATTTTAACTTTTTGTTGTTGATACTTGTTATATATTGTCTCTCCTTTCATGAAACTCTAGCGTAGAACACTATTTTGTGCATTTTCGCACCCCTTTTTTATAATTTTGCTTTGTGTTGTCCTGTGGCAATGACAGCTCCTTTTTGCTGAGGCTTTGCCTCCTTGTACTAGTTATTTGATATTTAATACAAAAAAAAATTAAAAATAAAAATAAAAATAAAAACTATTTTTAGTAATTGATTTACTAAAAGTAGTTATTGACAATAAAATTCAACCTATGAATAACTATGTTTAAAGTTGTTGGACTACAACTGATTTGGAATCTGATTTAAGAATCTATGATTACAAGATCACTGAGGAGTTGATGATTAGATATGTAATATGATTAAATCAGTATTATGTTGTCATTGATGTCAACTAGTTTGACAGCACTTATCTTGTAAGTTACTATACCGAGACATCTGAAGAAAGGTGAAAGAGATGAAGAATAGAGAAATCTACATGAGGAAAGATGTACATGATAGATGAGGATAAGGAATACATTGAGTAACTTGTTGATGAGTCTATGACTTCATGATATTGACTTTATTATGTTGCATTCATCTATGATGAAGTACAAAGCTGAAAGACACAAAGCAGTGTTGTCGGTAAATGAAGCATTTCTAGTATACACCAATAGAGTGTAGTGTATACCGATCACAGTATTAACTGAGCAATGTTCACCGATGCATTTCTTTGTTAACTGAGCGGGATAGAATGAATTAAATGATTAGTTTAGCTGATAAGATTGATGAGCTGGTAAGTGTATAACATCGAGGTAACAGATAATGTTTGTTACACAGATTGACGGCTGACAAAATTTAGGGAAGATCTAACGGAGCAGATTGAAACCTGTTATTGACACAAGTACCGAGAAAGTTTGAAGCGGCAAAATCTATGAATGTGGTTAAGCAGCAAAATCTGATGGTGAAGAAAATGATTTACTTGTCTATATAAGAGAATAGAATTTCTTTATGAAAATTCTCAGAAGAAGAAGAAGCTACAGGAATTTCGCATGAACAAGCTTTCATGCATTCTGATCATACTAGTTAGTAAGAACTGAGCTGCAGAACAGTTATCGAGCTACAAAGAGAAATTACCGATGGACAGTAAGTTGATATAGTATTGAAACTGAAGTGAAATATTGGTCAGAAGGATTTGTATGGACTAAATATTGATTTGTAATCTATAATTGAAGTTGTATTAAGGCAGGTCATTTACTGTTACATATTTAACCATTGTATACAGTCAAAATCTCTTAACCGAGTGGACTCTAAAATTCTTATGATGTATCATTCATAGAATAAACATTGTTATCCTGTCAACCCCATAGTGAATGCTGGTTGGACGATAACTTCTAGTCTAAAATCCTCTAACAAGGTCACACCTGACAGTGTGTTTGTAACCTTTAATAGGGTTGGGTCTTAACTGACCTCACTTCAAAAGAGTGAACAATTTTGGGTTGCCGGTCCCAGGTGGTTTTTCCCTTTACAGGGTTTCCACGTTAAATCTCTTGTGTTATGTGTTGATTGTGATATTTGTTTCTTATCATACTTTGCATATTACATGTTAGATTTGATCAGTAAACTGTTATAAGTATTAGACTAGTTATCGATAAAAGTTCAGACTGTGAAAGTATTTAGTGTTTACCGACGAACAGAAATTGAAGAAATAGTTTTGATTTATACATTTTTTTTTGGGACACTAGATAATTGATTCACCCCCCTCTTAGTTATTCTAACAATTGGTATCAGAGCTCTAGTTGCTTGAAACAAAGTTTTAAGGACTTAAGCATAAAGGTCTCAAGATGTATAAGAGGGAAGTACTGAAACTAAACAAAGAGAACTTTGCAATATGGAAAAGCATAATGAAGCTGCACATATATGGAATTGGGAACTCTGCACTAGATCTGATGGAGAATGGCTACATACTACCACCCACTAGTCCCTTAACTCTTGATCAACTGAAGGACAAACATGAACACAATGTTACTATGATGGAACTTGATGCTGCCTATACCAACGCTGAATTTGAAGATATCAAGACATGCACAACTGCCAAAGGAATGTGGGATAAGTTAACACAAATATACAGTGGAGATCTTAATGTCAAAAGAGCTCGAGTTGAAAATCTAAGAGATAGATTTGATGATATGAGAATGAAAGAAGGTGAGAACATTGTCCAATATTCAAATAGACTCAAAGAGGTAGTACATGCTATTAGAGAATTTAATGGAGTGATTGATGATGAAACAGTGATAAGCAAGATTCTCAAAACTTTGCTACCAGTTTATGCAATCAAGATTTCTGCAATTCATGAAACAAGAGCTACATCCAACCTTACTCTTGACACTCTGATTGGTAAACTTACAACCTTTGAATTAAACAACTATGATAATAGTGTTGTTCCTTCTGTTGAATCCACTTTCATGTCTTCTTTGAAGATTGGAAAGTCTAGCAGGAATGGTAAGAATTGTGATAGTGATGACAATACCGATGATGAACTTGATGAGCTTGAAGCACTTATGGCTAGAAGATTGCCCAAAGGAAAGGGAAGGTATAGACGTAAGCTACCTTTAGCATGATTTAACTATAAAGAAGTTAGTCACATCATTTCTAGATGTCCTCAAAAGAAAGATGATGATAGATCCAAAGACCGATCTGAAGGAAGCTATGGAAGAAGAGTCAACAGAGGCTACCGACACTACAATAGAGACAACCGAGATGAAAAAGGCAAAAAGGTATGTTACATAGCTGAAGATATTGAAACTGAATCTGATTCTGATGATGACATAGAAGTTGTATTTGTTGCTATGAAAGATGACTCAGAAGAGGAAGAGAAACCTGAAGAGACAACACTGATCTCTAAAGTAAGCAGAAATGATACATGGATCATAGACAGTGGCTGCACACATCATATGACCGGTGATGTAGAGAAGTTTGATCATCTTATTGAATATAATGGAGGATCTGTGAGAATGGGAAATGATGCACCTTGTATGGTAAGAGGTAAAGGCTCACTGATGATCAATGACAGACTACAATGTGACAATGCATACTGGGTAGATGGATTGAACTATAATTTGTTAAGTGTGGCTCAGCTAAACAATTCAAGCCACCGACTAGCTTTTGAGAGCAAAAAGGTGAAGATCTATGATGATAGAGGAAGACTTGTTGAAACTGGTACACAATCCAGAGGTAATCTATTCTATCTTGATATGGATCAATCTTCTTATTTGTTAATAAAAGATGAAGATGCTTGGTTGTGGCACAGAAGGTTATGCCATGTGAACTTTGACAACATGATCAAGATTAGTAGAAAGAAAAGAGTTAGAGGATTGCCTAACTTGACAAAACCTGATCATGCCATGTGCCATGAATGTCAAAGAGGTAAGATGACTAAGTCTAGTTTCAAAAGCAAAGACTATTCAACAAAGAAGATACTTGAGTTGGTTCATACCAATCTATGTGGTCCTATGAGAACTCGGAGCTATTATGGTGATAGATATTTTATTCTTTTTGTTGATGATTACACTAGACTGATGACTGTTATGTTCCTGAAAGAGAAATATGAAGCTTTCAAAATGTTTAAGTGGTATAAAGCTAAGGTAGTGAAAGAAACCGAAAAGGAAATAAAATTTTTAAGATCTAATAGAGGAGGTGAATTTATCTCTGATGAATTTACTAATTTTTGTAATGAGCATGGAATCAAAAGGCAGGTATCTGCACCGAGGACACCTCAGCCAAAATGGCATTGTTGAAAGGAGGAACAAGTCTATAATTGATTGTGCTAGAACATTAATGATACAGAAGAATGTTGCTCAAACATATTGGAGAGAAGCTGTCAACACAGCTGTGTATGTTCTTAACCGAGTACAACTAAAGAAGGACTCCAACCGAACACTTTATGAGCTATGGTTTGGACACAAACCTACTGTAAGTTATTTTAGAATTTTTGGAAGTAAATGCTTTATTTTGAAAGATGAGAGGAATGGAAAATTTGATTCTAAAGGAGATGAAGGAATATTTCTGGGATATTCCACTACAAGTAAAGCATATAAATGTTTGAATAAGGTTACAAATAAGATAATTGAAAGTACTAATGTTCATGTTGATGAGTTTGATGACAAGTACATAGAGGAAAGTACAAAGGAACAAGAAGACTACAGTAGATTCACTTACATTGAACATCCAAAGTATCTACTGACACTGCAAACTATGACAACCAGTTAGTAGGGAAACAATGCAGGACAACAGGCAACACAAACTGAGGAACAAGATGGAGCTTTAGAGCAAGGAAATGACCCTGGACAGGATGAACAAGAAAGGAGAAATCAAGTTTTGGCTAGTTTTGTCAGAAGACATCATCTTGAGACACAAATTATTGGAGACAGACATGTTGGAATGCAAACTAGAAGCAAAACAAGACAAGGTACATGTTTAATTTGTGAATTTGAACCTAAAACTGTGAAAGTTGCATTAGAGAATGAAGAATGGGTTAACGCAATGAAGGAGGAAATAGAGCAAATAGAGAAGAACAAAACCTAGTCCTTAGTACCTGGACCAAAAGATAAGAATGTTATCGGTACTAAGTGGATAAACAGGAATAAATTGAATGAGAATGGTGAAGTCACAAGAAATAAAGCTAGATTAGTATGCAAGGGATATGCACAGGAGGAAGGCATTGACTATGGTGAAACATTTGCACCTGTTGCTAGATTAGAAGGAGTTAGAATGCTACTTGCATATGCTGCACACAAGAAATTCAAAGTCTATCAAATGGATGTGAAGTCAACATTTTTGAATGGTATACTTGAAGAAGAGGTCTACATTGAACAACCTGAAGGATTTGTTGATCCCAACAATAAAAACATGGTATGTAGATTACATAAAGCCTTATATGGATTGAAGCAAGCACCGAGAGCATGGTATGAAAGACTGCATACTTACTTGTTAAGTATTGGATTTGTTAGAACAAGTGAAAACAACAATCTGTATGTGAAAGGTGATACTGATAATACTATTATCATTGCTAAAATATTTGTTGATGACATTATCTTTGGAGGCTCAAATCTTGTCTGCAAGGCATTTGTTAATGAAATGCAAAAGGAATTTGAAATGTCTATGTTCAGAGAGATTAAGTTCTTTCTTGGACTGCAAGTGATTCAGCAGAGTGATAGAATATTCATCACACAATCTAAATACATAAAGGAAGTACTGAAGACATTTGGCATGGAAGATGCTAAACTTGTGGGAACACCGATGGCTACTGGATGCAAACTAACAAAGGAGGATGAAACTACCGAGGTAAATCAGACACTTTACCGATCCATGATTAGTAAGTTAATGTACGTAGTTCACAGTAGACCAAATATAGCACATGTTGTGGGAATTATTGCCAAATTTTTTGCTAATCCTAGAGAATCACACATGATAGCTACAAAAAGGATCTTAAGATACCTAAAGAAAATAGAGAATTATGGATTATGGTATCCTAAGGAAGGGAAGTTTGAACTGAAAGTTTACACTGATGCTGATTGGGCTGGAAATGTGGATGATAGAAAAAGCACCACCGAAGGAGCATTTTTCTTTGGTGAAAGGCTTGTAACCTAGACAAGTAAAAAGCAGGCTTGTATTTCTTAGTCTACAGCTAAAGTAGAATATGTTGCTACTTCTACTAAATATTCAAACATTGCATATATCAAACAAGTGTTGGAAGGAATGAATGAGGTAATCATTGACCCGGTGATTATATATTGTGACAAAACTAGTGCAATTAATATTTCAAAGAATCATGTGATGCACTCTAAGAAAAAGCATATATCTATTAAGTCCCATTACTTAAGAGAACAAGTGCAAGAAAAGAAAGTGAAGTTGGAATTTGTTACATCTAAAGAACAACTTGCCGATATTTTTACAAAGCCTCTACCAAAGGACACTTTTGAATACTTGAGGACTAGACTTGGGGTCCGTCCCCTGTCTATCGGTCACTAAGGTGATTTGGTTGTTGCATCAGCCTACTTTTATCAGAAGATCAGTTATGTTGATGCAACATAGTTCACACTTTGAATCATGTTCAAGGTTGTGATTAAGTTTGAAGAACTTGAACCGATGGGATATCAGTATACAAAGATACAGAGGAAGACAAAATTGTTTGTTTATTTGTTTCTTTGCCATTGATGTCAAAGGGAGAGATAAACAATATGAAAAGGATCAAGCACTGATGAGGTTTATCTAAGGGAGAGACAATCTGAATGGGATAGAGTATTGAAGATCAGTTACAGAGAATAAAAGCAGGAACAGGAGAACTGACAAGATCACAACTACAGAATGGTAAAGTTGTATTATTTAATGTTGGTTCAGTAACGTAGTGATTAAACATATTAAGTCTATTTGACTTACAACATTTTTTTCACAAAGTTGTAGAATGTATGTTTGGTATGTGTATGGTACATTTCATATTACTTGAATTGCCATCAATGCCAAAGGGAGAGATTGTTGGACTACAACTGATTTGGAATTTGATTGAAGAATCTATGATTACAAGATCACTGAGGAGTTGCTGATTAGATATGTAATATGATTAAATCAATATTATGTTGTCATTGATGTCAACTACTTTGACAACACTTATCTTGTAAGTTACTATACCGAGACATCTGAAGAAAGGTGAAAGAGATGAAGAACAAAGAAATCTACATAAGGAAAGATGTACATGACAGATGAGGATAAGGAATACATTGAGTAACTTGTTGATGAGTCTATGACTTGATGATATTGACTTTATTATGTTGCATTCATCTATGATGAAGTACAGAGCTGATTCACACAAAGTAGTGTTGTCGATAAATGAAGCATTTCTAGTATACACCGATGGAGTGTAGTGTATATCGATCGCAGTATTAACCGAGCAGTGTTCACCGATGCATTTCTTTGTTAACCGAGTAGGATAGAATGAATTAAATGATTAGTTTAGTCGATAAGATTGATGAGCTAGCAAGAGTATAACATCGAGGTAACAGATAATGTTTGTTACACAGATCGACGGTTGACGAAATTTAGGGAAGATCTAACAAAGCAGATTGAAATGTGTTATTGACACAAGTACCAAGAAATTTTGAAGTGGAAAAATCTATGAATGTGGTTAAGCGGCAAAATCTGATGGTGGAGAAGAAAATGATTTACTTATCTATATAAGAGAATAGAATTTCTTTATGGAAATGCCTGGAAGAAGAAGAAGCTACAGGAATTTTGCATGAACAAGCTTTCATGCATTCTGATCATACTGGTTAGTAAGAACCGAGCTGCAAAATAATTACCGAGCTACAAAGAGTAATTACCGACAGACAGTAAGTTGATATAGTATTGAAACTGAAGTGAAATATTGGTCAAAAAGATTTGTATGGACTAAATATTGATCTGTAATCTACAATTGAAGTTGTATTAAGGTAGGTCATTTACTATTACATATTTAACCATTGTATACAGTCAAAATCTCTTAACTGAGTGGAATCTAAAATTCTTATGATGTATCATTCATAGAATGAACATTGTTATCCTGTCAACCCCATAGTGAATGCTGGTTGGATGATAACTTCTAGTCTAAAATCCTCTAACAAGGTCACACCTGACAGTGTGTTTGTAACCTTTAATAGGGTTGGGTCTTAACCGACCTCACTTCAGAAGAGTGAACAATTTTGGGTTGCCGATCCCAGGTGGTTTTTCTCTTTACAGAGTTTCCACATTAAATCTCTTATGTTATGTGTTGATTGTGATATTTTTTTGTTATCATACTTTGTATATTACATGTTAGATTTAATCGGTAAACTGTTATAAGTATTAGACTGGTTATCGGTAAAAGTTCAGATAATGAAAGTATTTAGTGTTTACTGATGAACAGAAATTGAAGAAATAGTTTTGATTTATACATTTTGTTTTGGGACACTGGATAACTGATTCACCCCCCCTTCTCAGTTATTCTAACAAAAGCATATAATTTTTAACATTAAAAATTCATACTACCAACTTTATCTCTATTAATATATTGGAAATTTAATAGATTTATTATTTGATGATTAATTTATTATTATTTTTTAAATTTTTAAAAACAATTCAATTATGAATATTTTATTGATCATAGATTTATTGTTAAAACTAAAAAATATAATAAAAATAATCACTATTATTATTTTTAAGAGGTGGTTATTAACCTTATTTTCAATTTTATCAATAACCACCTTTTAAATATACAATTATCATCATTAAATGTTCATAATAGTATTTTAATTCTATTACTATATTAAAAAAAATTTATTGATTTATTTTTTAAAAAAATTAACAAAAGAAGTTATTATCTTAAAATTCAATTTATGAATAGTCATTTTTTTAAATATAAATAGTCTTGAGCATTAAAAATCTATAATACTAACTTAAGCTATATTATATATTATAAATTTATATATTTATTTTAGTTATAGATTAAATATTTATTATTATTTTTTATGAATAGTTCCTTCTTAGTAATTTATAATATTAAAGTACATATTCACAAAAAAAGGGTCGCGGGATACAAGATCACCCCGGGAGAGTTCAAATGGCTAAGCCGAAAATGGAGATACAAACATCAACTATCCTTATAAAAAAAAGGCACAACCCAGAGAAAGTCACCTCGAGTAACCAAAGTAGTGCCAGCTAAAGGGAGGATTCTAGTCATCCTTTCTGCCCCAAGAATCAGAGACAGGGGTCGGGTCTGTAATAGACCACCCATCTTCATCATCTTGTTCATTTTCTTTGTCTTCTTTCTCCCTCCTAGAGAGTGAGATAGCAAGGGATAGGTGAGGAAACCACTTGGAAGAAGTGGACCATGAGGAATCACCACCAGCATCTAGCTAGCCAAAACCATTGGGTGCCAATAGACCAGGAGTAGGAATGGGCCAGCCAAAATGAGAGCCATGTTGCAGAGGAGAAGTCGAGCAATACCTCCACCCATCACCTCCCCCGCTAGAGGAGTGGTGATGGGCCTACTATCTTAGGGTCTAAGAGAGGTGGATGGAAGAACTATGACTACAACCACACCCATAAGGTAGAGTCCATCCCCTAGAGGTAGATTCTAGTGGCACTCTAGCAACCATACATGGAGCATTACCCTAATGTTGTAAAAAATCCTAAAGGTGTTCAGGGCCCACCTCCAATGCAACTTTATTTACTTGCACCTAAATTTGCATAATCACATTATACATATACATGCTTTAGAGTACATTGATATCCAAAACGTTGTGTGTGAATAAAACAACATTTCTATCTTTCCAAAGTGTGAAAATAATTTCCATCCTGAAAGCATACCATATATACAAGAACTTGAAGGGAAGTCTAGGGAAATCACCCAGGAAAACCATATGCTAAGAAAAGGGTTCATGCCTAAAAGGCCAAAAAAATCATGAATCTATCTCCAATACTATTGATGTCTTGTACAAAGCTAGAATATGTGGAGAAACGACTCAGGCAACCCATAAAATGGACACCTAGGGTCAGGAACTCCCAAATGTTTGAGTTTGGAGCCTAGAGGAAATCCTTAAAAAGGTTCATACACCAAGAAAAATGAGAAATTTTGGGCTCCATCATGGCAGACCAAACAATGAGAAATCTATGTCGACAAACTTTCTGAGAAGATTGAAAATGCTAACACTGGTTCAGAATGGTGACCATTGATAGATGAGGAACCAACATAGATAACCCATCTTGAGTTTGTAACTAGAAAGAGGAGTTCAAGGATACCACTTTTAATCCTTCCACCAAGGCTTGACCAACTGAATTCCAAGCTTATGAAGCATGTGAGGAGGCAAAGTTGAGACTAGAAGGTCAAAAGTATGTCCATCTGGGTGAGATAGACTAAACTAAACCTGTAGGTCTTCTCACGACCTGAGATTCATAGTGGCTTTGAAAAAGAGATCCTTAGGCATTCTGAAGTTGCATTTATGAAAATGCAGAGAATGAATACCCTAGATATTGGAAAGAGGAATCCCCTAGGAATGCAACAATGGCAACCACCACATATTGTATTTATTAAAAGAAAGGCCATCTTGGAAACCATCTCCAGCCTAGCGAAACCAAGGCTTAATAGTTTCCCAGGTTCTCCGTATAGTTTTGGAGACAAAGGTTCCCTTGATCTAAATTAGGTATTTCATAAAAAGAAGAGTTTGAAATCCAATCCCTTTCTAGGCAGTCTTGTTAACAGGAAATCCAGAAGAAATACAATGCAATATGAGAAGAATCTTCTAGGCTTCATCACCAGTAAGGGCTCTGACGACCCATTTTGTATAGAGAGCCAAACCATGTTTCTGGGTAAACAAAAGGCCAAGTCCTCTAGATTCCTTGGGAAACAACAATACTCCCAAACAACTCTGTGAAATCTATAGTGGTTAGCTCCATAAGCCCACATAAAACCACATAGAATATTTTCCAGTTTCATGTATGAAGATTTAGAAGGATCCCAACAAGAGGAATAATACGCATGGGTAGCCACCAACACCTCAGAGAAAATATGGAAGTTACCAGCAAGAGAGAGTAGCTTGGTAATCCAACAGGAAAGCTTCTTCTAGATCCAAGCAAGAACTCTATTATAAAGTTTATTATTATTTTAAAAATATATAAAACTAAATCAATTATGAATAATTTATTATTGATATATTTATTATTAAAACTTAAAACTAAACTAAGAATAATGACTATATATTTATCTTTTTGGTTATTCTTTTTATTGGATGTTTTGTGCAATGGATTATAGGCCACTTAACAAATACATTTCCATTCCTATTAACTTTGGGGAGGTACCAGTCTCTAGTCTATTTCTTACATTTCACATTTTTGTTTGGGATATTCATTAAAATAGAATAGGCAAATAGCACCAAAATTGGCACAAGATTTTAGTGCATTTTTCACTTGAAAATGAGCCTCTACAATTGTGAAAAAGTCAGTGCCTGAATGTATTGATCACTTAGTGCCACATTTACCATTGTAGGTGATGTCATAGTTTACACCGAGTTTGGTGTTGACTTTTGCACCACAACCTTGCATGCGTAATTTGTGGCACTGACAAAAGAACTAACCAATTGTGTCGCTTGGCAATGGGTATTGCACCAAAAATGATGCCAGATTTGGCATCTGACTTTTCTTCTCTTGTTACTTTTGGATTTACTTTGAAATGTGCTTCATATTTTTCTTCTTTCCATGCTTCTAGTTTTGCTTCTATTATAATGTCCCTTGTTGCTTTTCATTTTGCATCCTTTTTAGCTTCTCATTTTGTTCTATTATAATGTTATATTTTTCTTCTGGGTTTTCTTTGAAATTGGTTTCCTGTTTAGCTTCCATCTCTACTTCTATTATAATGATTTTCTTGCTTTTGGTTTTGCTTTCAATTTGGCTTCCCATTTTTCTTCTATTTTTTCTTCGACCCACTTTTTTTCCATTATAATGTTGTTTTTTGCTTCTCATTTTGCTTCCAAGTTTTCTCCCCATCTTGTTTCTAGTTTTTATTCTATTATAACTTCCATTGTTTCTCCCCATGTTGCTTCATATTTAGCTTCCCATTTTTCTTCAAGTTTTGCTTCTATTATAATGTTCTTTTTTGCTCCTAATTTTCTTGAAAAATAACTTCCTATTTTTCTTCTAGTTTTGCTTCTGGTTTTGCATCAGATTTGGCTTCCATTTTCCTTATGTTCTTATTTCCATTATAACACCATTTTTTGCTTCTCATTTTGCTTCCAGGTTTCCTCTCCATTTCGCTTTTAGTTTTTCTTTCATTGTAACTTCTGATTTTGATTCTACTTTTTCTTCTGGTGTTGCTTCTAGGTTTTATACCATTATAATGCCCTCTTTTGCTTATGATTTTACTTCCATTATCACCATTTGTTGCTTCTAGTTTTTCTTATTGGGTTTCTTCCAATTTGACGCTTATTGTGATGCCACTTGTCACTTTCACTTTTTCTTTTGATTTTTCTTATTGTGTTTCTTCCAGTTTGACACCTATTATGATGCCACTTATTACTTCCATTGTTGCCTCTGATTTTGCTTCTTGTGTTTACTTCAAGGTTTTCTCTCAATTTCATTCCCCCTTTTGCTTCCATTTTGTACTGTCAGTTTTATTTTTTTTCTTCTATCTTTTCTCCCCTTTTTTGCTTCTTAGTTTGCTTTCATTTTGATGTCTTTTGTTGCTTCTAAAATTTCTTCCATTATTACTCCTTTATTTTATACCATAATTGCTTCTATTTTTGCTTCCAAGATTGCTTATGTTTTGGCTTCCATTGTTGCTTCATTTTTTACTTCAAAAAATGCTTCTTATTTTACTTCCATTTCTTAAATTAATTTAATATATTTTATTCCAATCATGAAACCCATATCAACACCAATAAGGTGGACACCAAAATATCTATAATTTAATTGAATTTGACAACATCCATCCTTAGCAGTAAATTAATATCATCATACATAACAAATATTCATCCAAAAGTCATCAACCACTTTCAATATATATAAATTGACAAGTGAATAAGTTGATAAAATCATCATATATAACTAAAAAAAGTAAAAGTCCAATATGTGAGTAGATGGAAAAATATGTCAAAATAATACATGTCCAATAGTCGACATAAGTCAAAATGATACACCTACAAATGATATAAGTAAAAATGATAAATTATGTAACTAAAAATAATACAAGTCAAGATGATACATGTCAAAATGATATAAGTGAAAATGGTACATGTCAAATTGTATCAACTCCATAATATGGTACTGTGGGCCATAAAAATGATACATATGATAGTAAGCATGAAAAGAGGCATCCTAACGATATATCAAAAACCATCCATAATGTAGTCTATATGATCATGAATGTCATTGGATACTAGAAGAAAATGCCTCATTATCATTATCATCACCATTGTAGTCATCATCAGCATGATCATCATCGTCATCAACTTCGGTGTCTTCTATATTTGCATCATCTTCATCCTCTTCCACGTGATCTAGACAAGAACCATCATAATCTAGATCTGTATCTTGATGATCATCTTCATCTTCTGGAAGACTCAATTTTTTCCCAAAAAAAATATTTTAATGAAAATTTATTATTTAGGTAATATAAAAAAATATGTTTCTATTATATATCTAAAAGGCCAACATATGAAATGAAACCATAATCATATTACATTAATCAACAACTAAAGTGGATTGAAACGGATTAACAGAAATGTATCTTTTAGCAAACAAACAGGAAGTTACTTTGTGATGCCTTGGTTGCAGGAACAGTCACATAATAGAGTTCCAATGGCTACAGGAGCACTAGTCACATAAAAAAGTTCCTATTCAACCATAAAAGATGCAGGTCATTTGTCTTGTTATCCCGCGTCATGTCTTATGTCGACTTGTCTCTCAAGAGTAGACAATAAAAAAACCATACCATTTACCATTCCACTCAGCACTAAATCCACTTGAGTATTTTTTAGGAGAAACTCATACATGTACTTAAATAAAATAAAATCAGTTCATTCAAGCCTTGTGTCGATCAAAACGCTCAAAAAGACAAGTAGAGGGGAAAAAAATCCATGCTATTTAAAACAACATAGGGAAACTAAAAGTAAAAGGAATCTCTAAAATATGAAAATTCTAAAAAACACTCCCATTGTTGAATTTGGTAGTTAATTTGCAGTGGCTTAATAGGGTTTTAGGATTTTGAGATTAGTTACAGTTGAAAGAAATGAAGATTGAAGAAGTACAATCCACTTTGAAGAAGTTGTGGATTGCAATGGATACGCACATAAAAGGCCTAGGTCTCAAGTTTTGTAACCTTCTTTCTCTACTTACATTTTAATCTAGAACTATTTATGACTTTAAAGTTTTTCATAAGTTTATGAAGTACTGTTCATAGTTGATGCATGGTGGGCATTAAAGGATTTGCATTCTTTGTTGATTAATTTTTGGAAGAGTAATTTTTTATGATTATTTTTGAGTGTCAGTTGGGAAGAGGGTTTTAGAGGCAATTTGTTTTTGTTTTATTGATGTTGGGTACATATATTTTGTGAATCATATCCAAAAGAAAAGGATTATATCAATATTGCATAGGGTTGCTTAGAAAAATGGGTTTTATAGTTTTTATTAGTTTATATTCTTTCATCATTTCAAAAATTATGTGCAATTATTAGTGATTTTAGAAGTAGCAAATAAAATATAAAACATAAAGAATGGACCCCTTGTAGAATTTAAAGAGATTTTTGAAAATATAAAAAAATTCAAAAAATATGCTGATTTGCGTCAGATATTAATTTTTTCCAGAATTTCAAAAAAAAATTATTAAAAATTCAAAACATCTCAAAAAATTCTAAATTTTTTACTGTAGCTTCCCTGATATGTGTTCAACCTACAAAAAAAATTTCAGAGCAAAACACCAAGCCGTTTGAGAGATAAAATTAAATCTTTGAAACTTTGGGGTTTTAGCTCCCAAAAAAAATCAAAACCAACATGCAAAGGTGGGTTGGCCCCATGGTGGGCGCCAAAAATATGTGTGTGAAAATTGTACCTGATCTGTAGACACAACACTTTAGTAAAATATTAGAGGTTAGCTATAATCAAAATCATGCAAAATTAAAATCTAATTTAACCAAGCGATTTACTGCCTTCTAGTAGGTGCGAGATTAATGTTCTCAGATTGTTATCGAGATCAGTGACCTAGACGACACCTAAATGAAAGATTTGAATGCAATTGATCTAGATATGAATTGAATGCAATTAATCTATATTTTTTTTATTTTCTATGCAATAATAATGAAAAACTGATATGAATCTATGCTAATATGGAAATTGATATGCTAAAATGATCTAACAATGATATAAAAAGAATCTAAATGAATGTTAAAAAAAAAAAAAAATTGATCTCACAATAGCCTTGATTCGCAATAAGCTTCGATTTTCTCAATTCCAATTCTCCAGCGTGATTGTGCAAAAATATGAGATGCTTGGATACAAATTTGAGAGATGAATTATGAAGAGCTGAGTCTTATTTTTATAGAAATCCAAGGCTTTGGAGGTGCATGGGAAAAGCCATAAATCACTCAAATAACTCAGATTGATTTTTGAGTTATTTTTAAATAACAGATAATTAAGTCACAAAAATCATGCAAAAGCACAGTTTAACTCGAATTAGAAGTTTAGATCAACTTTAAAACTCAAAAAGATGTTGAGTTTCAAAAAAGCTAACAACTTGCATTGATTTTCCAATTTGAGTTTAACTGGTCCTTGAATGTGCACATGGATAATTATGATTTAATAAATAAATAAAGTGATTTATTCTCAACTTAACTGCTTTTTGAAATAAAATAATTAATTTATGGGTTAATTAACTATTTTATCAAACTTTTATTAAAAATTATATTATTAAATAATGACAACTTGCTTTAATTAATTAAATAAGAATTTAATCAATTATTCATAGGATATTAGATTTACTGTCAAAATTAAATAATACAATTAATAATAGATAGAATTAAATTTAATTAAATAATTAAGTGGCAAAATTAAATCTAATTAATTAAATATGCAAAATATTCAATTAATCAAATTTTAGGATAAATGTGATTTATTGCCAAATAATTATAAAATTAAAGATAATTAAGATAATTAGGAATATTACTAGGAATATTCCTCGATGCAGAATATAAGATAATCAATTAAGATTCAATGATGTTTAGATGTGCCTTAGGTTAGGACTTTGATGTCGATTTCATTTGATTTGATGATGTAAGAGATTAATGAACTTATAGCCCATTTTTGGGGTGTTACATTTTGCCCCTCTTTGAATTACTGTGCGAAGCGCAGTGGTTCAAAGAAAGTCTGTGTTTGATAAAGATATGAAACTGATGTTTAAAATTGATAATTGATATGAGACAGAAGCTGATCGATATTGATTTGATATGGAGATAATAGGTCCTGAGTGACCAAAGATAATGTTCACTATAACAGCAAATGAACCTATGATTGCGAAAAAGTGTCAAAACGCCTGATTCCAAACCTTAGGATTGCAAAGAAGTGAGTGACCCATTCTAGACTTGATTGTCTTAGCAGAACTAGCAGGTATCACATCCAAACCCTTCAGTTACCGAAGAACCAAGGAAAGAACACTATGATCTGATGGTTGCAAAAACTGATATAGTTTACAAGATTAGGAGAATACCAGATTGATATGGATCTTGATGAATCTGATATGCCCCAAGTGATGATAGATTTGCCCCGAGCGATGAGGACTTTTTTTGATGAATCAGTAACTAGACGTGATTGTTATCTTGTTTACTGATGAAAGATGTTGATAGATTTGATTGATAGAATTTTGATTTACAGACTTTGAATTGATGTGCAATACCATGCCCCCTTCGGGATTAAAATTGAAATCTGACAAGAAAAGTCAGCGTTGAGAGTTTAGAAGCATGTTAATTGATTAGAGAAGTGGTTAAACACGTCCGGTTAATGCATTCTACATCATTTAGAGGTCCTGGAGACTAAGTTGGACTAGGTTTGACCATGAGTTGACCATGGTTGACCAAGTTGAAATTTTGATAGTTTGATGTAAGATAATCAGTTAAGTTGAATACTAGATTTCTGTGATGATTGAAGGTTGAATATGCAAGTAGTTAATAATATGAATGATCTCAGATTTGAATTTTGATCCCGAAAAAAGATTCTAGTTGCTGTTTCATTGGAGGAACCTTTGTGTGAGATTCAGCTCTTGTTAGATTTGAAGATGCGAGTGGAGAATTGTTTAAGCATTGAAGTTCGTTTAGCCATTGTGAGATCATGCAAACATGCAAAATGCAAAGAGACATGCAAAATGAAATGCAACCTAAGACCTAGGACCTACTCACTGATCATATGTCAATTTGTTATCATCATTGAACTTTTAGGTAACCGGATAAATCAATACAATGCCCACTAGCTATGAAAAACCATAGACATATGAATATTGATTTGTATGCACAAGAATCAATACAACCCCCACTAGTCAAACAACCATGGACATATGAATATTGATTTTATTTTTGGAATGTCAGATTAGATATAAGTACCAAGGCATAAACGCCAGGATGACCTGAATATCATGTCCATTTTGATATAGCAATTTGTAGAAGTATCAAAACATAAACGTCGTGATGACCTAAATACGCCTTGCATGACAAACACAACAAACAGTCAAGAGATCATACTAAATCCAATGTGAATTACCCGTAGTGACCCTTTATCGTTCACATCCTTAGGCAAGATCGCGTTTCACAGTAGGAGAAAGAACTCACTCAAAAAGATAATAGTTAGATCAAACTTCCTTAAATTTTTTGGGTATCAATGGTCGAGGTACGCATGGCCATCCAATTCGAGATAGAGGCTCTTATAGTCGGACACCATTTCAATCTAGAATTTCTAAAGTTAGATTTTCACATACAAGTAGAAGACAGAAAAGATTATGCCCCCAGTCATCACTCTCTAAATCCTATAAAGGACATCATTGAAGAGCTCGAAGGGACACAATATGCAAAAATCTCAATGCGAATCAGTAAGCATACAAGGAGATAAAAGCATGTAAAAAGCATAGATTATTTTCAATTGAGTTTTGATGTTTGATTGCATTGTTGTAGATGCAAAATCCTTTCTGGAGACAAGACTGACTAACTGACTCACATGAAGCTTCAAAGGACTTTGACTAGATATGGTCCATCTAAGATACATGAGAGACCATAGGATATGACATTGATTGCCCCCAAGTGTTAAACATTGATAGGATACAGACACTTGAGCTGGTTGGTGTACAGACTGACTTATTGAAAACTGGAAATGCAGAAACAAACTGGGAGATATGTACAAACTAAAGCAAGACTGAAAGCTAAGAAAGACCAAGATTGCATTGATAGATAGAGCATTTGGAACAAGTGGCACCCGTTTGCCGAGTTTTCACCATCTTGGCAGAGATTCTATTTTTGCTACCAGGGCGCCTGTTTTCAGGTTTTCACCAAGGCACTTTTTCTTTTCTTTTCCTTTTTTTTTGTATTTTTCATTTTTTTAATTTTTTTTTTGTACTTTTGATATTTTCTTATTTTTTTGTGAATCATCAAGGCGCCTATTGCTAGGTTTTCACCAAGATGTTCATTTTTTTAGGACATTTTCTAATTTTTAGGATTTTTTCAGGATATTTAACCATAGATTGAATGCCTTAGGCGTAGAATTTCTTCAGATAAAGAATGTTGATTGGTTCTCGGAGCTGTTCTCCTTCAGTCATTGAGAGTTGATAGGCACCAGAGCCAAAAGTAGCAGTGATTACAAAGGGACCCAACCAGTTGGGTTCGAACTTCCCCTTGCGTTCTCGATGGGATTGATTTTTTGAATTCTCTCTCAAGACTAGATCGCCAACTTGAAATTCTCTGTGTCTGATTTTTTTATTGTAGCCTCTAGACATTCTCTTCTGATATACTCTAAGATGATCATACGCTACTTGTCTACGCTCATCTAGTAGTTCCAATTCTTGTAACCTAGACACTCTGTAGTCATCATCAGTTACTAGACCATGCATTCTGATTCTGAGTGATGGGATTTCAACCTCAATAGGCTGTACTGCTTCAGACCCATAAACTAAAGTGAAAGGTGTAGCTCCAGTAGGTGTTCTGATACTTGTTCTGATACTGGTTCTGATACTTGTTCTGATACTGGTTCTGATACTTGTTCTGATATTTATTCTGATACTTGGTATACTTGATAGCATCTTTTTCCATTGCAAACTCTCAAGCAATATCATATCGTGCGGTCTCAATGTCTAGCAAGGTGGAGAACAAGAGGGATTGGCAGGCTAGTGGAAGAGATGGAAGACAAGAGAATGAAGGAGAATGAAGGAGAATGAAGGGAAGAAATCCTCAAGGGAAAACTCCTCAAGAATACCCAAACTAGGGAAAAATTGTCATGTAAAGCGCATTTGGACAAGCAATGAAAGGCAAGCATAGGATAAGTCACAAAAGCGTAATGCCAAAGAAGGATAGAATGTAGTCCAAAAGAGTAGACATGTCAAGAGGCTTCAAAGCATCGTGTTTCACTCTTTTTTTTCTTTTTTTATTAGATCAAGACCAAAGGGGAAAATGATAGCGATAGGTGAAGGTGAATGGAGGAAGATGGATATGAAGGCTAAACATGGAAGGAATGAAAGCAAGATCATTATAAGATAGCTCACAAGATAGCCAAATGTTTGTGTATAGATCAACATTGTCAAGATCAAAGAGAGAAGATGAAATGGATGAAATATGTAGAAGAACTACGCATGATGCCTGATTGTCAGGTTTTCATCATGGTACTTATCCAAGGTGCCACAAGGGAGTGGTTTTCACCATAGGATGAATTTATTTCTCTTTACTTTTGCTACCAAGGCACCTATTTCTAGGTTTTCACCAAGGCACATTTTCAATTTTTTTTTTCATTTTTTATTTTTTTTTTTGGAAGAAGGAAAGCTTTTTAGATAATGCTCCTTGAAAGGATAAACCATTATATGTCAAGGAATCAAAATGATATGCTCAAAGATGCTAATAGGGAAAGGGAGATAGAAGAGAAAAATGGAGGATAGGGTTTTATGTAAAGCGAGTAAGGTTGGAAGATAGGAGGAATAGGCAAATGAGGAAAAAGGATAGAAGGTAGAAGGTTAATGAATGGAAGGATTGTGAAAGGGTAGATGGAAAGGAAGGCAAGATCAACGTAAACACACACCTTGAAGGGTGGCGAGAGGGTGGAGGAAATGTGAATGAAAGAATATGTGAAGGAATATGGTGAATGGATAGCAGAGGTTGAGGTTTAGGCGCATGGAATGAAAGAATATTTTTGGAGGGAAATGAAGTGGGAGCCTTTGGAAGCTTGAATGTCAATTTCACTTTTTGCTCAACACCAGACTCTTTCAAGAGAGACTTTGGAATCCATATAGCCATAGGATTTTTATTTCCTTTTGATGATCTAGAGATAATATCTTCAATGATGGATTTTGGAACCCATACTTGTCTTGTAATTTTTTTCTTAGATATCTCTTTTGACTTTATGCCTCCATGTCGTTTAGAGGAGACATGGTGATTTTCTTTTTTTGATGGATTCTTGTATTGCTTCTTTTTCTTGTATTGAATATTTAAGTTACTTCCAATAGACTTGGGACTTGTGGAAGGAGGAGGATATTACTGGTTTAAATGGGTGGGTGGATGAAAAGGATTCAAGGGTATGCATCTATGTTGATCTTGAGGAAAGATGGGACATGGAGGGATGTAAGGACCCAATACGGATGGAAAATTAGGAGAGTTGGGAGGGGAAAGTGAAGGGACATAAGGACCCAATATGGAAGGTAGATGTGAAGCTCTTAGTAGTGGTGAGAGAGGTCCAAGGATGGAAGTGGAAGATGCAAAAGGATAATCAATAAGTTTATCAACATCTATATGACAACCAAGGATATCAGCATCTTTAGAGTGAGCATTAGGATTTTCAATAGAATCATGAACATCTTGAATATGAGCACCCTCTTTGATAGGATTGTTCAAAGCTTGCAAAGACTTAGGAAGAGTAGAAAGTGGAAATGAACATGGAGTGGTAGAATAAGAAGATGGAAGGCTTTGATCTTGATAAGGATCTTTGGATAGCATAAGTGCATAATTTTTCTCTTGATTTTCAATAGGCTTAACATTGGAAGTAACAACACCATTTTTAACAACCTTAATGGAAGTATCATCTTTGGAAAGCACAAGTGGGGTAAGGTTATTTTGATTGTCAATAAGCTCAACAGTGTAAGTAGTAGCTTGATCTTGCTTAGGAGAAGACTTAAGACATGGTGGAATGCATAAAAAAGGGCATGCAGGATCAAAAGAACCATGGACTAGATAAGAGACATCATGAAAAGGAGTGGATGACATGGAGGTTTCTTGATCTTGATCTTTCTTTATGTTCTTTTCTTCATCATTTTTAGAGTCCTTTTGACATGGAGCCACTTCTAAGGACAAGGAAGCATGTTGGGATTGTATGGAAGACTGTTGCAGAGATGGTGGAGGACTAGCTAAAGTATGGATTATAGCATATGAAGGCTTAAGCTCTTTAGGTTTAGCATCATTGAAAGTATTTGTAGCCAAGTGAAGGTTAGCTTGAGTTTCTTTAAGAGGTAGCCCTGGAGGATAACTATAGGGAACCGCATGAAAAGTATCAAGGCTTGTGTCAGATGAAAGTTCTGTGAAAGATTTGAAAGACTCGGAAGCTTTAGGAAATGTACGGGTATTGGAGGAAGTAGGGGATGGAAGGGAACCATCACAAGACAAAGGTCCAACATTAACATGATCTTGCTTGAGAGTGTAATCTTTATTTTCAGCCTGAGAGTTCTTAGAGGAGAGATCCTTATAGTATTGACGTTTCAAGCTAGCACGATGCATTTTATAGTCCTCAGCAGTAGTAGATGGATCATAATCAAGGTATTGTCCACAAAAGCCATCAAAATCATATGGATCACCATCACAATCTATCCAATGTGACAGCCCATTTGTAGTAAGTAGGAACACATGACGAGGAGGTCCCTTAGGAATAGAGGTGTCATAGGTATCATTACATTGTCTGTCATCATAGTCATCATAGTCTCCAAAGTTGAATGTGTCACTCTCCGTGGAAGAGGTATCATAAGGGTTATCACGTTGCTCAAATTCTATCCGGGGGCATGGTGACATGTACAAGTCTTTATCAAATGGAAAAGAGCATAGAGTTTCCATGGAGAACTCTTTGTGTTCCTTTTCTTTCTCAAGTTTGTCAAGCTGGACTTGCATAGCTTGCAGCTGCTTCATCATAGCGATGATTAGAGCTTCTTCCTCTTGCGTAATGATATCTTCAACATTAAAGTTGGGAGTAAGTTTAGCTCCTTGATGAGCTAGTTGTAAAAAGTATGCTTCTCTATTTTCTTTCAAGAAATGTCTCATCATCTTGTTAAATTCATCGTCATTTTGGTAGCGAGTGATTTCTTCTAGTGTGGGTTCCTGATCTGCACCATGTTGAGATTGAGCTCTTTGAGAGCCAAAATTTGTCCCTACTTGAGACATGGTAGGAGTTTGTGGACTCCCTAGATTAGATTGATGAGGGGTATGTTGAGTACCTCCGTGAGTCAATGGAGGGGGTACGTAACCAGATTTCAATCGATAGTTTCCAAGACCGTCATCCTTGTAAAGACTAAAATTGATGAGTTGCTCAAAAGTTGGATTTTGGATAGTGGTAATAGATTTCTTGTGAGAGGAAGCTCTAGTCTCCACCATCAACTTTGAGTGAAACAAAAGAATAAGATTCAAATAACTGAAGAATGAATTGAATCAAGATGATCAGATGATGCAACCTTGTCAAGGTTTGATTGATTTGAAGATTTGATTAGACGTGGATGAAGGATATTGTGCCCTAGATGTATGAGTAGGTTCCCAAAAGATAGCAGACAAGATATCACAACACTTAGTCATTTTGATGATTGATTGATTGAAGATTGATAGTTATGACAAGGTTTTGACACGAGATGATAAAGACTCAAATCGATTAGACAGAAAGCTGAATCAGATTCAAAAGGCCACTTTAAGAAAATGATTGGACTCTTAATAGCTACTGCTCTATTCCTGACACAATGATCCACTCGACAAATTCTAAAACTAGGCTGAAAGAGCTAAATATCTGGTAATCCTGACAATTTTTTGAAAACTTTCAAAAATTTCCCAAATGTCACTCTACAGACTCATACGATAGTGGGTATGCTATGAAATGACAGTTGAAAATCTCATACGATAGTTTCTAGTAGGATTTGACTTTTTGAATTTGACTGATAGAAAGAATCGTATGACACTGGATTCCTTACCATACGACAGTTGGGTAGTAATGAAACGACACTTGATAGAAACTCGTATGACTTTCTGACCTCCTGAGATGACTTTTGACTCCAGAAAAGTATTTTACTTCAGATTTTGCAAATTTTGAGTTTTCAGATTTGAATTGTTTGCAAATTTCAATGTCCAGATTTGAGGATTGTAATAGATTTGTCTGTTTTCAATAACCAGATAGATAAACAAGCATGCAAAATAGCAAGCACATGATTTCAAGCATGTCTGAAAACAATGAACAAGGGAAAAAGCAACCTTGCGCATGAACAATCGAGTGACTTATTCGTTCTAATCCTCAGAAGCGCTAATTGTGTATGTTCCAAAATATTTTGCAATAACGCACATATACCCTATAAAATGAAAATTTGGCCTCTCTAGGGTGTTTAGTAATGGTTTGACTCTACAACTTTTATGATCCAAAGGGGTGAACTCCAATCCCGGCACACCAGGGTTTTGACACAATCCGAGAACTTAATCTTCAAGAGCTGCTAGGGAGATCTGACAACCCAACAATGAACCATACCTATGGAAATTTCTTTCACAAGGACATTTATATAGCGGCTATCACTACCACGGTGAAAATGGCTATTACCGCTTGAGGTTCCGTCAACACAGTTTGCCCTGTGAAGGGATTGTCCACTACGGTTAACCCTCTCTAAAGATGACTCACAATAGTATACCACAAGGGGACTTGGCTCCAGATCCAAGGTTTTTGACACCTTTTCACTTTTAACCCAAACAAAGCAAGCAGATTAATCTGACACGCTAAGACAAAATTTTGCTTCACCAAGGTCTATGATGCCAACTCCACATGATCTATCAACCTCTCCGGGGAGAGAATGTATCAATCAATAAGAGAAGATGCACTAACCAATTTTGATTCACCAAAGCTCGTGATGTCAACCCCACGTGATCTATCAACCTCTCTTGGGAGAGAATGTATTGATCAATAAGAGAAGACACACTAACCAAGTTGAATGTGAAACACACTAAGTATCCTCCCTACCTACAAGGATTCTATTATCAAGAAAGATTTCACTAAGAATCCAATCCCTCAAGAATCACGAATAGTGTTCATAGGGCCTAATTACTAAGTGAGCACAGATATATTCCCGAAAGCAAATCTACCAAAAGTACCCAAAAAGTAGAAAGAGGAACACTTAACGCTTAAAGCGAATATGAGATGAGTCCACAAGGTGGAACACTTAACACCTCACACAAGCTAAAAATGAGTCCCCAACTTAGAAAACAAGTGAGTTCCTAAAAGCACAAAAGGGTTGCCAAGTGGAACACTTAACGCTTCTGTCCTGTTGACCCCTCCCCTTTATGGCGCTGAGATTGCAACCACAGGGCGAAAATGAGGGGCCGGTGGATTAGCGAGTCTAATAACCCAAGATAGCAATCAAGATCAATCACAAGTATTCTAAGACTACTTAATGAATCCTTAAGGGTTCACAACCTAGTATCAATTATGCAAGTGTGTAGAAATAGATCAAAAGCATGAACAGATGCACACAAGCTTGACACATAAGAGATTTATTTTAAGTTCCAAATCAAAATATTATTAGATGAAGGAGCATACCTGGGATCCTCGCAATGCGCTTAGTAGATTTTACTTGATTTTTAGCAATTCTTGTTGAGCTTTTCCATGCAAGCAAGTGACGAACTCTCCAACAAGCAAACAAGCAAACAAGATATGCAAAATATATTCAACTTATGAAAACTATAGGGTTAGCTCTAAAAATCAATTATTATCAGTAATAATAACCAGTAATTAACCCAAATGACAACTCATATCATTCATTGAACCATGTAAAAAAAATAAGTGCATACCCATCACAAAACTTTTTTTTTTTTTTGCATTTGACCTAGTCAACAAGATCTAATTTTTTTGATATGATTTTGGCCACAAAAATAGAAATTTAGAATAGAGACCCCTACTTAAAAATAGAGAGATTTTCAAAAATGTAAAAATTTTAGAAAAATCTCTTCATTTGTGCCCTAGAGACCCGTTTTATCAAAACAGACCAGTTTTTGTAAATTGACTATTTGAGCTATTATATTACGTCCAAATTTAAAACATAAAGAATGGACCCCCTATAGAATTTAAAGAGATTTTTCAAAATATAAAAATTTTCAAAAATATGCTAATTTGCGTCAGATATTAATTTTTTCTAGAATTTCAAGAAAAAATTATTAAAAATTCAAAACATCTTAGAAAATTTTAAATTTTTTACTGTAGCTTCCCTGATATGTTTCCAACTTGCAAAAAGAATTTCAAAGAAAAACTCTAAGCTGTTTGAGAGATAAAATTAAATCTTTGAAACTTTGGGGTTTTAGCTCCCAAAAAAAATCAAAACCAACATGCAAAGGTGGGTTGGCCCCACGGTGGGCGTCAGAAATGTGTGTGTGAAAATTGTACCTAATCTGTAGACACAACACTTTAGTAAACATTAGAGGTTAGCTATAATCAAAATCATGCAAAATTGAAATCTAATTTAACCAAGTGATTTACTGCCTTCTAATAGGTGCGAGATTAATGTTCTCAGATTGTTATCGAGATCAGTGACCTAGACGACACCTAAATGAAAGATTTGAATGCAATTGATCTAGATATGAATTGAATGTAATTAATCTATATTTTTTTTATTTTCTATGCAATAATAATGAAAAACTGATATGAATCTATGCTAATATGGAAATTGATATGCTAAAATGATCTAACAATGATATGAAAAAGAATCTAAATGAATGTAAAAAAAAAAAAAAAAAATTGATCTCACAATAGCCTTGATTCGCAATAAGCTTTGATTCTCCCAATTCCAATTCTCCAGCGTGATTGTGCAAAAATATGAGATGCTTGGATGCAAATTTGAGAGATGAATTATGAAGAGCTGAGCCTTGTTTTTATAGAAATCCAAGGCTTTGGAGGTGCATGGGAAAAGCCATAAATCACTCAAATAACTCAGATTGATTTTTGAGTTATTTTTAAATAACAGATAATTAAGTCACAAAAATCATGCAAAAGCACAGTTTAACTCGAATTAGAAGTTTAGATCAACTTTAAAACTCAAAAAGATGTTGAGTTTCAAAAAAGCTAACAACTTGCATTGATTTTCCAATTTGAGTTTAACTGGTCCTTGAATGTGCACATGGATAATTATGATTTAATAAATAAATAAAGTGATTTATTCTCAACTTAACTGCTTTTTGAAATAAAATAATTAATTTATGAGTTAATTAACTATTTTATCAAACTTTTATTAAAAATTATATTATTAAATAATGACAACTTGCTTTAATTAATTAAATAAGAATTTAATCAATTATTCATAGGATATTAGATTTACTGTCAAAATTAAATAATACAATTAATAATAGATAGAATTAAATTTAATTAAATAATTAAGTGGCAAAATTAAATCTAATTAATTAAATATGCAAAATATTCAATTAATCAAATTTTAGGATAAATGTGATTTATTGCCAAATAATTATAAAATTAAAGATAATTAAGATAATTAAGAATATTACTAGGAATATTCCCCGATGCAGAATATAAGATAATCAATTAAGATTCAATGATGTTTAGATGTGCCTTAGGTTAGGACTTTGATGTCGATTTCATTCGATTTGATGATGTAGGAGATTAATGAACTTATAGCCCATTTTTGGGGTATTACAACTATAGCATATAATTCTTTGAGAAGTTCTAGGACTTTAGGGTTTATAATACTTAATTATTCAAACTCAATGTGCTTATTTTTGTTCTCTTTTGTGGATTCAAGAGGATGGTAGTCCTTTGCTTCTAGTTGCAGGTTTTGTTAGGTAGGAGAAAGTGAGAGAAGTAGCTAGACTGGTGGGGGAAATGATTCGTCAAAATAAGATGGTTGGTCATGCCCTTCTTCTTGTGGATGCCCCTAGTATTGGAAAAGCTATTGTATCTCCCAGGAGCTTGGAAGAAAGATATTTAGTCCAGTGGATGCAAGAACAATCATAGAACAAGGTTCCAATGGCTATAGTAATAGTCATAGAACAAAGTTCTTGTTGAACCACAAAAATACAAGTCATAAATTTTTTTGTTATCCCGCATCATGTTTTATGTCAACTTATTTTTCCCATGGCTATGGTCCTTTATGTATTTCTTAATTTCTCGAGTGTTATGATCTTATTAGTCTATATCAAAGACTTTTCCATCAAACAAAAATAATTGAAAAAAATAATACTAGAAAGAGCAGGTAGAGGGATGAAGAAACAAAAATTAAAATGATCCCACCTCTACAAAGATCAAATAATTTACACCCAATACAAAAAAACAATACATTTTAAAATGTATTAATTATCTCACCTTGGGTGTTCAAGTTAAGGGTTCTCCCTAAATGTGATTGCCTTTCAATTTTTATGCTACAAATAATAGCTCTCGCATTCCTCTTCTCTGCATATAAACCATGAATAGGTATCATATATATGAAGGCATTGAGAAGGGGAAAAAAAAATTATCTACAATTGTACGACACTCACAGTTTTATATGCTTGTTTTGATTATTCCATTCGCATGGGCACTTGTACCTTTCTATCTGTTTCTTATCAGTTCATCTTCTGAGGTATTGGTTCTGATGTGGGCTTGTTTTGGTTGCTTGGATTTTAGACTGTTTATAAAGGAAGGAAAAATATGACCATTGAGTATTATGCTTCTCTTTAAGTCATTTTGGTTTATCTAACTTTTAAATTTTTAAAATTGAACTATCCATTTACATATTTTCCCACATTGTATCCATTGGTTGGCCTGTCATATATTATTTACCCTGGTATATTTGTGGTTAGGGTCTTATTTAATGTCAGCCAAATGGTTATTATTTCATACTTTTGTCTTACAACCATATATTTTTATGTTTTCTAATATAATGCCTTGTGAAATTTCCCCCTCCATGGTAACTTATCCCTCATATTTTTTGTGTTCTTTAAGTTTTGTTTAATTTATTTTGCCAAAAAATGTTGCAACCTTATGAGTATTGGTCATTTTGGTGATCTCCTAGTCACACCCTTACTACTATTATTGAGGTTAACAACTAGTGATTAGGAGACTGTGTGGTGGTCTCTATGTTGTAATAAAGTACCTTATTGCATCCTTACAACTTGATTACACATAAAATACCTCTGGCTTGTAGGGAAATGACAGTGAGACACTTGTCAAAAGTTAAAGATGTTCAAAGGGTAAACAAGTGTTGTTTGTTGCATCCTCGCAATAGTTTTTTTAAGGAAGTCAATTGGACCTGCGAGCCTGCAAGTTGATGTTTGTGATGACCATGATGGTTTCTTGCATCCCCATGATGGTTAGTGGAGAAAATGTTTTTTAGTCTTGAGCTTACGAGGAAGAATGAAATTTGATGGCAATGTTTTGTGGGACCCAATTTTGATTCACAGGAAAGAGAGGATGTTACGTGTGGTATGTATTTGATGGGTTAACACAATGGTATGTTTGTATATCACAGTTTCGTGGGTTTAAATTATAGTTAAGTTGGATGGGTGGAAAGGATATGATGAACAAAAGGTCACTCACAATGAGTTAGTCACAACTTTTTTACAATTTTTTATGACAACTCTTTAAGCTCGTGGTTGGTGCAAAGTGGTGAGATGTGACTCTTGAAATGTGGTGCAGATCAAAGAATCATTACACCTTTCTGCCATTCCTTTTATGAGATTTTGTGATAACTAAGAATGTCAGCATGAAAATATTTCACATTTGTGGACTTCAATAAAAAGATTGCTTGTATTAGCAATTTGTGGCCCAGTCAATTTAAACCTTGCAGGAATGCTATTTATAGCTGACTACAGGTGAGGTTGTGTGTATTCTCTATAAATGTTCCCTTTTGGTTAGATGGCTTTGTGTTTTCATGATGTTGATAGTGAGAGTTGTCATGACTTGCATTATCTGTTGCATGATGTTGAGACTAGGGATGGCCCTATTTCAAGAAGTATATAAGGATCATGGGTTGATTCTACAGTTTGCGATTGAAGGGATTTTTTAAATGGCAAGGATGAATAAAGGGATTTTTTAACATAATTTTCCCTCAGTCAGTGCTTATTGCCAAACTGGTGGAATTTTTAGAGCTTTCCTCCTTGGAAAGTATTCTCTTGTGTCTCTTCTAGAAGGGGAGCTGGATAGAATCTTGCATTTTCCCCTTACAAATAGTATTCTATCACATTTCTTCTAGAAGAGGAGTTGGTCATAAACCTACATTAGTATCGATAGGGCCATGGTTCAAGGGTACAACTCCAAATTCACGGTATCCAAATTCATCTTCTTATGCTTCTTAAGAGCCAAATTCCACATAGTGAATGAATGAATGAAGGAATTTTAGTGGGATAGTGATCTGATTTATGAAAACCAAATTACAATACCTGGTGTGATACCTACAGTATTGTAGAATTCAACATGAAAATTGAGAACAACAAGATTGCAAACCAAAAACTATCTCCATTCTATTCAAAATTGGAGTTTATACAAGTCGGATGGATCCCAAGGGTCACACAAATCCCTTGGAATTGAAATGAAGAGTCATCATAATATTTATTACAATTAAACTATTAAAACTATCAAAATTTATCAAAAAAACTAAATATAAAATTTAGGTCCACTTGGAGAAGGCATAACTTTCTTATCCTAGCTCCGAATTACAAACCGTTTGAT
The DNA here is from genome assembly GCA_027943335.1 of Chamaecyparis obtusa. NCBI lineage: Eukaryota > Viridiplantae > Streptophyta > Pinopsida > Cupressales > Cupressaceae > Chamaecyparis > Chamaecyparis obtusa. Next base: position 1,077,596 of record BSBK01008900.1, on the reverse strand, counting down.
GCGTTGGAAAGGTATTCAAATCATCTTGAATGAAATTTTGGAAACATCGATGTTCCATCATGTTGTCGGGCAGCATATTTGCCCAGAAATGCACCGAAGACCCTCAAAATTGCAATTTACTAAAACATATGAAATTTTTGAAAAAATTAGATTTCAATATTTTCCCACTTTAATCCTAATCATTCCTCCCCCCTTAAGAGGCAATGGGCCCTATTGCACTACCCTGCTGCAACAAATGAGGAAATTGTTCCTCAATTTGTTCCTTAGTAAACCACTTGCCTTGATGAGAATGCTGACCAGCTCGAACCACCCGATACAAAGGAATGTTCTAATTTCTCAAAGTCTTTAAAATGGCTTCAGTAACATGGTCATGCTGGACTGGAGTAGTAGTAGAGGGATTTAAATCTGTAGCTTGAATGTGTTCAGTAGCTTGGGAGATATCCAATAAAGGAGGAAAATAGGGTCTCAACAATTCCACATTGAAAACTGGATGCAGTCCCAAAAAGGATGGCAAATTAAGTTCAAAAGCATTCTCACCAAATTGTTTCACAATAGTGTATGGTCCATAACGAAGAGGATGAAGCTTCTTATTTGGTCCATGCAGGCGCTCTTTTTGAAGATGTAACCATACCTTGTCACCAACCTGAAACTGATGAGGAGTTCTATGTTTATCATGTCTTTCCTTATACTTCTGATTACTCTGCTCCAATATCTCATGAACTTGTTGTTGTAGGTGTCTAATGTTATCAATGAATTTTTTTGCTTTATCTACCTCCTTGACATCATTTTCCAAAACTAACCTCCTATATATTGGCTCATCTGGTAGCGGTGTGCCTGGGATTAAATCAATAGAGTGCTTGACTTGACAGTGTGTTGGTACTCCCACTGGTGGTGTAAACACACTTTGATATTCTTTCAAAATTTTATCCATCTGATTTTGTTGATTCTCTGTTACCTTAGCATGTGTATTAAGAACAACTGACTTTGTTTGTTCAGGGTGAATCATGAGTACAGCAAAAGTTCCAGTTTGAGCAATCAAGCGTTTACATTGTTTAGCACTAATTAAAGAAGTAGTTTGTGTTGGACATACCTCTGGTATTCGATACCTCTTCCCACCAAGCTTGATTGTAACACTACGTGGCCTGGACTCATACACCCCATGCCTCTGATACATGTATGGCTGCCCCAACAAGACATCGCATACATCCAATGGTGCTACATCACATATCACTTCATCCTTGAAAGGCTTGATTGAATATGGCAAATGACATTGTTGATTTATTTGAATATCTTGTCCCTCATTTACCCATCCCATAGAGTATGGTTGTGGGTGTCTTGTCACTTTCAGATTTAATCTTTTGACTATCTCCCTAGAGATCAAATTCTTTTGACTCCCACTGTCAACAATAAAATGCAGAGGCTTTCCATCAACCCACATTTGTGAATGAAAAAGTCTCTCTTCATCTTCACGGGACAATAATTTAGCAGTTCCAACTACGGCATATGGGTTTGCTTCTATGATGGAATCATTCTCCTCTTTCTCAGAATTATCTATTGGTGACGATTCAAGTTCAGCTTGCTCTCCTCGTATTTCTGTCATCAAATTTTTAATACTTCGACAATCCTTTGTATTATGGGTTGGGGACTTATGCATCTCACACCACATGCCTGTGTCTGTCTTTTTAGTAGACCACCATGTGTTCTTGGGTGAATTTGAATGAAGTTCCTTGGTCACCTATTTTCCTACAAATTTATTGCCACCTTCAACCCCTGGCTTGTTGTTTGCAAAGTAGTCCCTCTTCCCTTTTTGCTTGAATTTTTCTTCAATTTTTGTAGCATATTTATAGGCAGTTGCCAATGTCTCAATGTTTAAAAATTCCATCTCTGTTTGAATATACCTGTGAAGTCCACTCCGATATTTCAAAATTCGATGCTTCTCTGAATCATTAATACCGAGTTTTGCTGAAAGTGAATGGAATGTATTGGTGTAATCTTGCACAGACTGATCCCTCTTTTGTCAAAGAAGTTGCCATTCTATGTATTTTTGTTCATATACATCCTCCAGGAGGTAAGCTTCTTTTATGTATTCCAAAAATTCTCCCCATGTGGGCTTCTTATCAAGCGATAGTATAAAACCATCTTCATCAACTGATTCTTGTTCTTTATTTGCTACTCTGGTTTCCCATGCTAATTTCACATGGGTTTTAGCTTTGAGGAGAGCAAATGTTATCTTTTCAGCATCTGAGAAATTATTTACAGAAAAGTACCTATCCAACTTTGATAACCAGTTATCAACAGCTTCAGAATCGACCTTTCCTTCAAAATCTGGGATGTCAAAATTGACCTGCACTTTGAAAGGGGTATTTCCATGAAATGATGTTTCAGATTCAGAGGGTTTTTGCTTCTGAAGGAGGCATGAAAATTAACTCATCATCTCCTCTCGTTGCTTATTTAAAGCTTCCTCGACCAACTTCTTAACATCATCATCTGACATCTTTGATCGTGTGCGTCTCAAAGGTGGGTATTTTGACAAATCTTGTGTATCCAATCCTAATCTTTGGTAGGAAGACCTTGTGTAAATTGGCATAAAAGAGCATTCCCGCTCTGATACCACTGATCTAATTTATGAAAACTAGATTACAATACCTGGTGTGATACCTGCAGTATTGTAGAATTCAACATGAAAATTGAGAACAACAAGATTGCAAACCAAAAACTGTCTCCATTCTATTCAAAATTGGAGTTTATACAAGTCGGATGGATCCCAAGGGTCACACAAATCCCTTGGAATTGAAATGAAGAGTCATCATAATATTTATTACAATTAAACTATTAAAACTATCAAAATTTATCAAAAAAAACTAAATATAAAATTTAGGTCCACTTGGAGAAGGCATAACTTTCTCATCCTAGCTCCGAATTACAAACCGTTTGATGTGTTGGAAAGGTATTCAAATAATCTTGAATGAAATTTCGGAAACATCGATGTTCCATCCTATTTTCGGGCAGCATATTTGCCTAGAAATGCACCGAAGACCCTCAAAATTGCAATTTACTAAAACATATGAAATTTTGGAAAAATTACATTTCAATATTTTCCCACTTTAATCCTGATCAGATAGGATCATGGCTCAACATATTTTGTGGGACCCATTTTTGGCCCATAGGAAAGTGAGGATGTTACATGTGGCATGTATTTGATGGGTTCACACAATGGTATGGTCGCATGTTATGGTTTTGCAAAATTAAATTGCGCTTAAGGTGAACAACTGGCAAGGATGTGAAAAAGAAAAGGTAACTCATGATGAGTTGTTCACAGCTTTGTAAAAAATTTTGAAGATGGTTCTTTGAGTTCACAGTTGTGTGAATTGGTGACACATGTTTAGGGAAATTTTGAAGGTAGTTTTGCCATGTGTGCTGGGATTTCCACTCTATACAATTCAAGACTTTATGACTATATTTTGGGGATTGTAGAGTTGTGACAAATGCATTTTATATTAAAAAGGAGATCTAAAGGACATTGCATTTTCTCCTAAAATGTGGTGCAAAATAGAGAACCATTACACCTAGTAGCCATTCCTTTTATGAAATATTGTGATAACCAAGAATTTTAGCTTGAAAATATTTCACAGTTATAGACTTCAGTACAAAGATTGCTTGAATTAGAAAGTTGTGGCAGTTGATTTGAAGCCTCAGGGAATGTTATTTATAGATGACTGCAGATGAGATTGTGTGCATTTTTTTTAGATGTTTCCTTTTGGTTAGATGGATTTTTATGTGTTCATGATGCTAATAGTGAGAATTGTCATGAGTGGCATTGTCTGTTGCATGAGGTTGAGATTGGAGAAGGCCCTTTTGCAAGAAGTATAGAAGGATCATGGATTGATGTTGTAGTTTTTGGTTGAAGGGATTTCTTAAATGGAAAGGGTGAATGAAGGGATTTTTTAACCCAAAGGCCCCACTATCGATGATTATTTGCAAATCGGTAGAGTTTTCTAGGGTTTATTAGGTGTCTAGTTGCTTAAAGTTACTCCTTTATTTCCCCGCAAGGGAGGGGAAGAGAATTTGGAAATGATTGCAAGTCTTGGTGATGTGGGCTTATCTAAGCCTATTTCATCCTAGGATCTATTATTCCACATCACTTCTAAGAGGGGAGATGGTTAGAATCATGTATTTTCCCCTTCCCTTATTCCATGTCCATCTTCTATCCCTACCCTTGTTCCAAATTTCTCTTCCCTTTCCAAATATGTCTTCTTTCCCTTCCTAGTATCCAAATTTGTTTTCCCCATCCCTTGCTCTGAGTTTATTTTATTTCCCTTGTGGTATCCAAATTTGTCTTCTTCCACTTATTTAGGAGCTAAATTCCAAAAGTGTGATAGGGGTATGGCTCACATGAACAATAAAATCATCAAATGAATATTTGAATAGACTTTGCATGGATTCTTTTTTATTTCCTCCTATATTTCTCTAGGTGGTGAATGGTATATTACCTTTATCTTCTGGACAAATAGAAAATTCATCAAGAATAATATATTATCTTTCTCAGAAGGAATCATCTTTCTCATATCTTATTACTAAATTGGGTTAGTCCTAATTGGTTTTTTTTTTCACAAAACAAAAACCTTTTTTTGGTTCCTCAATTAAAGAGGTAGATAGAGAAGCATCTAAACAAAGAAAATAATACCAAAGATGAAGGATGAAGGATGAATAAGAAAATAAAATCTTTAAGAAGGGACATGTGGCAGGATTTGAGCAAGTTGATTATTTCTCTTCTTCTTTGTTAATTATTCTTTCTCCTCTTTTATTTCATTTTCCAAATCTTCTAAATTATGTGGAAGCAGGCAGAATGTTGTAAAATTGTAAAGTTTCAAGAGTCAAGGTTCATAATAAGTAGCCAAGAATTTCTGAAGTGTAATATCTCATGTTTCTTGATATATAATCTCATTATTGAGTTATTTCATACGGTTGTCTCTAATTTGAAGTGTAAAAGAACGTTAAAGTTAAAACGATCAAGAATTATTCATACTTTGAAAACACATTTTTTGTCATTTATTCCATTTATTATTACCTTTTATTCCATGAGAAGTGTAATTATTTTAATAAATGAAATGAGAATTGTATGTATTTAAATGGATTATCAAGAATGGTTATGTGATATGCATATAATATTGGTGATCCTGTTTTCAAAGTTAAAAGTAAAATCCCTATAATTTTATGTGAGTAATGGTAGGAGTAACATAGTTTTATTCTCACTTGCATTTAATGTTGAATGGATTAATTTTTAAAGTGATGAAATAAAAGTCCCATTAATATTAATTTAAGAATTATCCCCATTTACAAATCTAAACTTAGCTTCTAAGATAGATTTATCATGTGTGCAAAATTAAAAGTAGGAATACCCTCCTAAGTCTTGTGGAACCTTTTTGAGGTACATTATCTTATCTTCAATCTGTGGATAGTGCTTCAACTATTGTCCAATTTTCTTAGGATTGATGGTTGCAAGTAAAATCACTAGCAGTGTTTATTATAGATCTTTAGGAGTCAGGTCATAATAATAGTAACTGTTGTGAGGTTTTGACAAAATTCTCATTACACTCGCAATAGTTTAAATCATGAACTGGTAGTGGTCACAAACTTGTGAGATGGCCTTTAGTGGTTATAAAGGATACCACATGTAATATTTTAATTTGAACAAGGGTTCAATGCTATTGGCTTGAAAAAATGACTGAAGAGGGCACGCATAGGTCTGGGTTCGGGTCTGCAAAAAGGTTGTTCAATATACATGCTACACTAGACCTAGCTTGAAGTGAATAAGGATATTCAAGCCTTGTCAAGTTGGTTTTATTTTCCTCAATAAAAGATCTCCAAAAAGTCCAATGGTTGTAGGAACATTCACAAAATAGAATTCCAAAGGCTGCATAAACAACTAGAGAATATAGTTTCAATGGTTACAGGATCAGTACTCAAGGAAAAGTCTCCAACAAGTCCAATGGTTGTGGGAATAGACACAGAACAAAGTTCCAATGGCTGCAAGAAGAGTCAGAGAAAAAAGTTTTAAAGGTTTCAAGAGTAATCAAAACAGAGCTACAATGGTTACAAAAGAAGTCACAGAACATAGTTCCAATAGCTACAAGAATAGTCACACAACATAGTTCTAATAACTGTAGGAATAGCTAGCTGCTAAAATTAAAACTAATTTCTGAACAGAAAAGTAACTAAACCAAATGAGTGGAATTTATCTCCAAGTGGGACTCCTTGCATGATTCTTCCAAAATCTTAACTCAGATGAAGAAAACTAAAGCATCATTCCATTCATCATTTTTTTGTTACAACATGATAGTAATATGATAACTTTGAAGTGCATGAGATAATTGTATATGCATAACTACTTTACAATAACATTTATTGAATCACATGTAAGAGTAATATAAATAGATCACATACAAGACTAGTATCAACAAAATGATAAATGGATAAGGTTGTTCCCATAGCTAAATAAGTTTAAGAAAGCACTCTGAATAGAATCAACAACTAGGTGCTAAAGACCATAATAATACCTACTTGGAATTGCTTTTTATTTGGTTCTCCACCTGTAACTTGTTTAGTTGCACCAACAAGCCCTATTAATCCTAATTTCTTTTTTTCCATATTTCCTTCCATCAAAAATTTGTGTTCTTCCTAGAGAAATTCCCTTTCTCAAGATATGTGTTCATCCCCTTCAATTTCTTGTGTCGATATCATTGCCCTATGTTTCTACTCAGATGAGGAGGTAAATTTGGGGCTCCTTATTAGGACTTAGTAGTCCCTAGTCTACATCTATGATGAGGAAATTATAATGAATGTACCAAATGTTATCATTTTCATTAGGGCATGTCAAAGGTAAAATACTGGTATCAAGTCCATAAGTCTGACTTAAAACAACCAAAAACCAAATTTCATGATCAAACTGCTGAGACAACTTAGGAACGAGACAAGCAAAACATGACAAAGTGATATAATACTTGAGCCAATACTTAATATTTTTAAGCCCACTAGAATAAGGAAAAAGACCTCGAACTTCTATGGAGGTGTAGAATGATGTGTTAAAAGTCTAAGGTAGAAAGTGGACCCGACCGTCCCATGTGGGATTTTCAAATGGCATAAAAGGTATAGCAGAGGTGTGGGGTATCTTTTTTATGCTTGATGAAATGAAAGGAAGTGCTTATCTAGAGGTGACATGTGGCACCACATAAGCTGCAAGGTGCTAAATGGGCAAGGTCAAGGATGTTTGATGGTGCATTCATGAAGCTGAGCAAAGAGATGAGGATCCCAAGGAATGAAGTGACAATTTTCAAGTTAAATTAGTGAGATTTTAAATCAGCCAAGGAAATGATTAATCCATTTTTCCATCAAAGGACCTTAAGTGTCAAATCCAACTTATCTATGACTAGTTTTTAATGAGTTCAAGATCTTTGTTGTAGGATTTTCTCAAGGGATGTTACATCAAGGAAAAACATTAGATTTTTTCCATGAAATGTAAAGTAAGAAAGAAGAGGAAAAAGCTTCATAATTATAGATAAATACCCCTTGGGGTTATACACTTGTATTCAAGAGTGAGTTTTTGAAGTCTTCAATTCACCAAGTTTCATTACAAGAATGAAGTTTTCCACAAAGGTTGTAGCATGGTTGTAGTTAATAGTGTTGCAAGGGGTTTACAAAGATTTTAGCCATAAAGATGCACTATCTTGTGGATATAGAGTTTTCCAAATACTATCAGGTGGCTATAGATATGTCCAAATTCCCAGGTCCAAGAGACTAGTGGAGCCAGCTCTTGCTAAAGAAAACTATCTCTCTTTATTGCCCCTTAATCTAATTAGAAGGGTGGGTTAAGTGGGAGGACTTAGTTGTATGGCTAGGAAATGAGGACTTGTGGGTATTTAGTACCCTCTTAGACTCATAAAAAGCCTCCCATCCTTAGAAGGGGGGAACAAGAGAATCATCTTCTAGGGGCCTCCTTGTGGTCACATGAGAATGCACATCTTGCATTTACTTCTCTATTGCAACACTGAACCACCAGGTGTGATAGTGGTATGGCTCATAGACCTCCCAGGGACACTAAGTCACTTTGACCTACTGGCCAACAGCAAGCCAAAACAACAGTTTCGTGCTAGAAGACAAAATGGGTGGACAATCCTTCATAGTGAAGGAACTCCTCTGAAAATAACCCTTAGTGGTTGAGAATTCTTTGGCATGTTTTTGGTTAGTATCTTGTTGCATCCCTTGTGTTATAAAAGATATTCCTTGGTTGAAGCAAAGGGGCTAAGAAAATCTAGGTAGATTTAGCATCTATGTAGGAATATCCTAGGTTTTGGGAGGAGGGGCTCAAGAATAGTTGTATTTTCATTTCTATGAATATATGCATTTCATTTTATGCAAAAATACTATAATTGGAATGGAATTATCTCCATAGAATGTATATCAATTATTTGAGTTTAATAAACTAAGGGTTTGTTTGAATTCAACTTTGCACTCTTGAATGTAATTTGTATTGTTTATCCATTTTCTCTCCTTCAAGGATGGAGTTAAAATTATGTGCAATAGTAATTAATATATGTGATATGGATGCTTAAGTAAGAGTTTTAGGCCAATATGAGAGGGATGTGTCGATTCCAGGAATCGACATAACATAATATCAATGATTCTTTCTATGGTGTTTGTGGGAATTTAATATAACCCAATATTTGACTTTGTAGCCTTAAACTAGGCACTAGTCTGTACATGACCTATGTTCTTAGTAATATCTCAAAAAATTTCAAAATTAGTTTTTATTCTTGTTATTTGATCAAGTAGGATTAGTTTCAGGCTTCCAATCCATAAGGAAATTGTACTAAGGTATAGTTGATTCCACTCTGTATGCTACCAATTTATAATTTTTTAAGAACACCTTAAATAATAAGGAAGGCATTAAAGAGGGATTACAGATTTTAGAATTTAAAAATATGAAATGTTGGCACATAGAACATAGGTATGCTACTATACATAATGATGTGTATGTGATATGTGGGAACACACTCCCCAAACTTATACAAAAGCATGTTTCTATGCACCCCTGGCTATGGGGCAACTAAATGCGCCCACATACGTTGTTATTTTTTGTTTATTCTATTTTATTTAGCTATGTTTAACCTCATGGACATTAAAATTATCTTCTTCTTCTTCACAACACTATATTGTGGTGCATTCTAGTTGCACCATAGATGATATTGTGTTAGATCATTAGAAAATGAATGATTTTAATGGCATCCACGAGGCCAAATACTCTATGGATCCAAAATAGATATGATATGTGATATATCAATATTAAAGTTATTTAATAAATGTAACTAAATTAATGAATACACAAAAAGTTCCATGAATGTACGTGGATTATCATGGTTGATTCTAGATAGATAGATGGATAGATGGATAGATGGATAGATGGATGGATGGATGGATGGATGGATGGATGGATAGATAGATAGATAGATAGATAGATAGATAGATAGATAGATAGATAGATAGATAGATAGATAGATAGATAGATGGATGGATGGATGGATGGATGGATCGATAGATGGATAGAGGGATAGATGGATAGATAGATAGATAGATAGATAGATGGATAGATAGATAGATAGATAGATAGATAGATAGATAGATAGATAGATAGATAGATAGATAGATAGATAGATATATGGATAGATAGATAGATAGATATATGGATGGATAGATGGATAGATAGATCAATAGATAGATAGATAGATAGATAGATAGATAGATAGATAGATAGATAGATAGATGGATGGATGGATGGATGGATGGATGGATGGATGGATGGATGGATGGATGGATGGATGGATGGATGGATAGATAGATAGATAGATAGATAGATAGATGGATAGATAGATAGATAGATGGATAGATAGATAGATAGATGGATAGATAGATAGATAGATGGATGGATAGATGGATAGATAGATGGATAGATGGATGGATAGACAGATAGATAGATAGAGAGATAGATAGATAGATAGATAGATAGATAGATAGATAGATAGATAGATAGATAGATAGATAGATTGATAGATTGATAGATCGATAGATAGATAGATAGATAGATAGATAGATAGATAGATAGATAGATAGATAGATAGATAGATAGATAGATAGATAGATAGATAGATGAATAGATAGAAGGATAGATGGATAGATAAATTGATAGATTGATAGATAGATTGATAAATCGATAGATGGATAGGTAGATAGATGGATTGATAGATGGATAGATTGATAGATGGATAGATAGATAGATAGATAGATAGATAGATAGATAGATAGATAGATAGATAGATAGATAGATAGATAGATAGATAGATAGATAGATAGATAGATAGATAGATAGATAGATAGATTGATTGATAGATAGATAGATAGATAGATAGATAGATAGACAGATAGATAGATAGACAGATAGATAGACAGACAGACAGACAGACAGACAGAGAGATAGATAGATAGATAGATAGATAGATAGATAGAAAGATAGATAGATAGATAGATGGATAGACAGACAAAGAGATAGATAGATAGATAGATAGATAGACAGACAGATAGATAGACAGATAGATAGGCAGACAAATAGACAAACAGATAGATAGACAGATAGATAGATAGACAGATAGATAGATAGAGAGAGAGATAAATATATAGATAGATAGATAGATAGATAGATAGATAGATAGATAGATAGATAGATAGATAGATAATTTTAACATTCACAAGGATTATCATAGTTGAAGTGAAGTATTTGGTGATGAAGAAAGAGGGAAAGTGATGATTAGATGGTTGGTGTGACATTTGACCTACTATTTGCAGAGGCCAAGTAATCAATTTGAGCAAAAATTATTTATTTCATTGACAAAAAATTTTGAGTATTCTAATGGATTTTTTGTTATCAAGAAGAAAACCAATGGTGGAGATCTCAGTATTGCCTAATTAAGTACTTAACATCAAAAGAGTGAGATATTTCCTATCTATTTTATGTACACTACCTTGTCGTCACAAGTATATGAGGAAAATTCTGCAAGTTTCGTAATGGCTACCGCCATTCAACATTTTGAGGAATGTGAATTGTATTTCCAAGGTAGTATAGATATAAATGGTGCTTCCTAGTTTGAATATTTGTAATAGGCTAGTTTTCCTTTAATTGAGAAGGTTAAGGATGGAGTTCATAGATAAGATAAGAGATTTTTTCTATAGGATGGAATGGTTTAGTAGAAATGAATTACATGAAACATACAAAGATCAAAAAATAAAACAACATGATTTTAATATTTTTGATAGAGGGATATTAGAAGAGTCATTGATTGATAAAGGGATATTAGAAGATTCATTGATTGATAAAGGGACATTAGAATGCTTGAGTGCAACTACGGATTTTTTCTCTGGTTTGAAAATTAATCTAATCCCTGAGGCTATCACTCTGATTATCTTGAATTAGGGTGATACTTATAGGGAAGAGCTTGTAAGGGCATGGTCAGAGGCTATAGAGGAAGGATCAGAGGTTGTAGGGAAAGAAGTTGAGGCATTGGAGATACCTATATCTCCATGGTAAGAAGTCTCAAAGTTTTCTTTGAATAGGAAAGGTGGTGGGAATCTTGCTTTTTGGCATTTTTAGCTTCAATAACCACATATGGTCGATATTGGCATGGCTCATAGGCTTGATTGGTTTATTAAAAGCACTTTCCTTGTCACTATAGCTTCCTTATGTACCGACCAAGTGGTTTTACTTCGGGACAAGACTGGTTGTAGCAAACTCTATTAGGATATTATTAGTTGCAATAGATTAATGTTTGTAGAATCCAATCTTTGTTAGTGGCCTGAATCTTGTTTCATTCCTTAAATATAAAAGGAATTCCAAGGATTATAATAAGGATCAGGTTGCTGAAGGTGAATGTACTTGTCAAATAGTGTAATCCCATTAGTAGTATTATCAGTTTGTGCAATTATAAATGCTAAAGTCATAAAGTTATCTCAAACTTTGTATACTTAAAATAAAGATGGTTGACTTTATCTCTACAAATTTTTTGTGGGTGTTATTTGTTCATGGGTCTCTCTCAAGGAGAGAGTTAACTTTATTTGTGTATATAACAATTATTTTCATTGTATGAAATAGATTGTTAAAGTAGAACTTTATGATAACATGATTGGGCTTGTTAATTTAAGCATTAATAATCAAAACCCACTAGTTAAGTTTCATCTATTAATAGGATCTTTGTTGTGACTTTACTTTCACTCTCTAGCTCAAAATTAGGCACTGTACTATTGAGATTCCTGGAGGGTTTTTAGATTTAAAATCAAATTAATCAAATATAATGTTTATTTATGTTTTTCTCTTTTGTATTTAATTTATATGTGTTCCCATATCTCCATGGTCCTTATAAAAAAGTGGAGGATGCATTTAAAATTATCCATATAATACTCCTCCATGATTTGAAGAAGGGGATATATAATTTATGTGTTCTTAGTGTTTGTTAAATAAAATAGGATTACTTGTTCAAGTGATGAAATAAACATCCCATCTACATAAAATCTAATAATTACCCACATTTGAAGGTCTGTAGATGGCCATTAGAATGAATATATCATATGTACAGAATTAGAATAAGGAATACCCTCCTAAGTCCTTTGCAAATCAAAGTGAAGAAGGTTTTCCAAGCCTTGTCAGTTGGTGTTTTCTTGTCCTACTAGAAAAACCCCCAACAGACTACTCATTTACACCTTTTCTAACCTTTTTGAAATTAAAAATATAGTGTTCTCCTCTTCTTGTTCTATCAATCCTTAGTCATCTTAAATCCTCAATCATAAGGAATTGCTATGATATAATTATTTTGAGACATATATATTCCATGACCACTACTACATCACTCAACCCCCAGACCAAAAGTTATAAGACTAATATCAAATGGAGCTTAGTTTTTTAAATAATCCAAATAAACATTAACTTCTATGAACACTAAGGGTACCCTTCCATCATCCTCATGGGTTCACTAAAAAAACATAATGGCCCTAGTTAACAGGTTGTATGGGGAGAAGGATGCTTCTCATTTTCAAGAATCCTAAGTCTCATTGCTACATACATTTCTCAAAGAAAGGACAATTTTAAACTAGGTAATTTTATCACTTACTTAATGCAATGAAATGGCAAGAGTCGAGTTGAGTCCAATGGGCGCAAATCCAAAATTTTATACTGCCTCTTCTTATATTTTTTGTGCAACTAATAAATTCTTTGGTGATGAATTATACATGGAGCATTGTACAAACATGTAATGTACTCTCACACTCTACAACTTGCATTGGTGGAAAGAGGGGAGAATCTAGTTTGACATGAAATTAGTTTGAACATTTTTTATTAAAGTTTGAAGGAGTTATTATCATTTTTCTCAAGGTGGGTCTGAAACCCTCACCAAACTGAAAACTAAGAGATCCATAAGAGAAACCTAACAAACAAAAAAATAAGAGAAATCAAAAATCGGAGTGGAATATGCCAGTAAGTTTAACACGGCTGGAAATTTTTAATTTTTTTTGGATTCATTAGCGAACACAATAGTGAATGTTTCTCACAAACTTAATGCAATTATTTTGGATTTGAAAAATATTAATGATTAACGGCATAGTGGTTTGTTATATTTAACAACGTAGTGATTGACATAGACTTGAATGTCGACTTTGACCTAGAATTATAATATGCTTGGGATGCTATTGTTGGTGTTACTTACACCTATTTCAGCACTAGTTTTAAACATGGAATGGAGCATGTTTGGGGGTGCCAAAAGAAACATTAAGTGCACCTAATTTATTTCCAAAATTTGATTTGAATTTGTGGTCATATAGTAATCATAAGATTTGAGCTCTAGTGTGTTTTAGCATTATAATTTGATTTTTATTTTTATTTTCGTTGAATTTTGTGTAGGGTTGGGGCTCTTGTTATCTCTATTTGAGCATTAAAGTTTGTCATTGGTACCAAAGACATCGGTCGGTTGCCTATGCTACTCTAGTCGGTAACTAAAAGCACTTCAAGCTAGCCGGTTAAGTCTTCACACCGAGCACCAGGGCAGTTCTACCGAGCATCAGTGTACACCGATACCGAGTGGCAATAAACACCAAGCAGACTGGATATTGAGCACCAATGTAATTACTAAGCAGTATATACAGTGTTTACAAAGTATCACAAAAAATGGCATAGGAATCAACAATGGCACATTTATCTATGCAAACAGTTACAACAAAATCACAAAATGTTTTACCAAGATCAAGGATCATTTATTGTAAGATTCCATATTAATTGCAATGATGATCTTTATGTATTTTCTAGATCTAGGTTATTTTTGTACACCGTAGGGGTAAAAGCACAATCAGGTGTCACCTTTTAGGCTAACTTATCAGCACAGCTAAATTTTTGTATTTCTAACTAAAAATTAATTTTGGTCAAACATATGGTCTAGATAGATTCATTATAGCTAAGTTAGATAAGTTCTTTAACTTTTCCAATTGGAAATATCTATTAAATGCATGTTTTATACCACTTTGGGTCCAATTACCATAAAAATAAAATTACTTCAGAAAAGTGAAGTTTCAATAACTCCTAATATTTTTAATGACATTTTTTTGAAAATTAAAAAATACCCTTTTGTAGAGATCAAAATCAAGAATATCCTCATATAGATTTTATAGTGTTTTAATTAGACATAGTTTATTGTAATTAAAAAATATTACAAGTATGTATTTTAATAGTGAAGGAGATGTTGATTCGAAGAAAGAAAAAAATAGTAAATCATATTAAATAAATTTTTAAATCACATGGTGCACTAGAGGAGAGAGTCCTCTTCAAGAATATATATTTATTTTTTTGATTGGGATATATTTGTTATGAAAAATATGTTGCGAGATGAAAACTATCGATTTCAGTGATTTGGAATTTGAATTGTTATAAAAGAGAAAATATAGGTCACAAACCAATTTTTATTTCTTTATGCACTAGATATATATGTCATCTATGACATATTTTGAAATTAGGGGAAAATATGTTTATTAACATATAATTTTTTGGTGGGAACTAGACCTCTAATTTTCAGCATTTTTCAGCAGCTGAAAAATCATCTTTAAAAATTAAAAAAACATATCAATTCTTATTCAAAAAAAATATTAAAAATATGAATTATAAAATTTATCCATTTTATCACATTTAATTAGTTTACATCATCTTCAAATTCCAAACATAAATGTCATTTTTATACTATTAAAGTTGAACAACTTTGATTTTGTTAGCCTCTTCCTTTGTAAAAGGGTGACAACTTATTGTGCTTTTACCCGTAGATCTTAGGGTTTTCTCTAAGATATTGTAACCTAAATTTTGTTAAGCGACAAAAGTAGTATGCTATATAAATGTAATTTCATGTTATTTTTATATACGTGAGAGAGAAGATTGATAAGGAGGTTGAGAACATGAAAATAAATTCTTGAAGCATTAGCCAACTTCATGAATATTAGTTATTAGGCAAAGAAAAATAGTATTCAGAGATATTTAGATTAAGCAGAATCAGACAAGGCTACCAAGCAGTTTAGAGCAGAGATCTTCACACAGAAAGGTGATATCTATTAAGTATTTCATAGATCTATATCAGACAAGTTGAGTTGTCATTAGCAGATATTTACCTATTATTTTCTAATCATTGTAACAGAGTTTTGGTAAAATCTCTTAACAGAGTAGACCTAACAATATTTTTGTAAATCTCTTAATCGAGTGCACACTCAAGTAGTGTTTTTGAAATCCTATCACTAGGTAGATCTAATTGATCTAACATGTTACTCCTAACATGGTAAGATCACCAGAAGTGATCACCACTTGTAGCCCTAATAGGCAAACCTTTTCTATTTGTAGTAGTAAAGAATTTGTGGGTGTCATCCCCACCACAGTTTTTACCTTCTAACAAGGGTTTCTGCGTTACCAAAATACTTGTGTTATGTGATGGTTATCTTGTTGATTTCATGTTATTTACCTTTGATAGTTAAATGAATGAATGATGCATGCAATGGATTCAAGTTATAGTTGAAGGTCGCTACTATTTTTTGTTTAAGGTTTGAAAGGTTTATGAGTTAAAAGTTTTTGTGGGCACTGATTCACACCTCCCCTCTCAATACCCTATCTCTCCAATCCAATAATTGGTATTAGAGCACAATTCTCTTATTGAATAGTTTAACCACTGAAGGGTAAAGATCTATTCATGGAGAGATATAAGTTGGATAAAATAATAGAGAATCAAAAGATTCAAATGCAAATATGTGTTGAGTAGTATATGCAAGCCAAGGATGGATTGAAGAAATTACTAGTTGAAAGGAAGAACCTAGCTATTCTAAAAAATGAGATTGGTTACCATGAAGAAGAGATTGATGATTTATTTGATCACATTGGATCTAGTTCAGGAAGTATTTCTGATGGATCTAAAAGTATAATCTCTGATTTGTCTGAAAAGAATCTTCACTTAACCGAACAAGTGAAAGCTTTGTAAATTGGTCAAGAATCACAAATGGTGAGAATGGTAGAAGTAATGAACAATGCTAGATAGGCTGAGCAAGAAAGAAATCTAGCTATTGAAGACCAAAGATAGATAACAGAACAAATTCAAGCAAAGGAAACTGAGATACAATGACTCACTGAGCACCATTTTGAAATATCCAATCAGATGATCATTGTGAATCAAGAGGTCAACCGAGTAAATGGTGAATTGTCAAGAAAACTTGAGGATATTGGAATACTTAGGGAAGAAAATGAGAAACTAAGAAATGAAGTAAATGTTAGGAATGAATTCTAAAGCCTTTAGTAGTCATTCTATAGCAGTGGTTGTTGCATTCATGACTATGATTGTCATTGATGTCAACATAGTGATATTCTGGAGTTTAGCAGAGAAGCAGGCACAGTTTTGTTTTGCGCACATGTTATATTGAAAATTGAGTTATGCACAATTGATGTTATGTTCTTTGGTGTGTTATTATCCTATGGTTAAGAGTGTAAAAGGAAATTCATTTATTCATGAAAGTTATAAGCATTTTGGTGGAAGCAGTATTCTAGCAGTGTTCCTGAGTAGCGGTTTTTGGTAATCGGAGGATATCTCCTAACCGGGATGGAATCTGATTCTGTGTAGTTAAAGGGAAGTTTGAAACTCATTGGTGGTGATGTGATTCATAGTGCAAACTTTGAGGTCACACGATTGGAAAGTTATTGTATCTAGAAGTCGACAGTTTTATGTAATTTTGATGTAGTGTGTTGAAATTATTATTTTGTATTTGGATGCCGACTCATTTGTAATTATTTGAGTGTGGTATAAAGGAAGGAATTTTTTCCTTATTATGATGGGATTTTTAATGGTTGTGATATGAAATTGTGAAAGTTGTGATGCGAATGTATGCATGAAGTGAAGAAAAGAGCTAATTCAGTGATGAAGGAAGACTTGTGAAGTATAGAGATCTGGATTTATGATCTTGTGTAGTAGAGAGTGTGGTTTTGGCACAGTGCGAAGGAGGTAACATATTTCATATTATTCTATTGAATAATCCTAAGATCTATTGGACAGTAAGTTTAGAGATCTTGCCTTGAAGCTATTTGGGCAGTGGGTCCTTTTGTCTTCCATAACTCCTAACAGGGTTAGAATCTTTTAACAGGGATTCAAAATCTCCTAACAGAGATTCATAATTACTGAATGTATTTCATAAGACTCCTAATAGGTTCCATCATTTCACAAGGAACTTTCATATTAGTACATCATTTTGTGGGCATCATTCCCACTGAGGTTTACTCTTTGATCAAGAGGTTCCCTAGTTAACATATCTTGTGTTATTGTGTCATTGTGTATGATTATCTTTCTATGGTTGGTTACTACATTGATTATATGGTTTAAAGTTGTTGCAGTTGATATTGAAGTTGATGTTGATAAATGGTTTAATTATCCGATAACTGATTCACCCCCCCCCCCCCCCTCCCCCTCTCAATTATCTTGGTGGTCTTTACTTTCTAACAGTAAAGACTCAACAAAAACACAATGAAATGATGAAATTGGTTGAAGATAGTTCAAAAAAGATTGATGATTTTCTGACTAATCAAAGAAGATTTGGAAGTAAAGTTGGATTAGGCTATACCAGCAAAGGAGAATCAACCAAACAAGCTGAACAAGTCAACAACAATCAAAATCAAAGACCTAAGATGTTGTCATGCTATCACTGTGGAAAAATGGGACATACCTCAAATGTATATAGAAGCAAAGCACAAGGTAAACCTCCAATCACTCCTAAGTTTAATGGATATTGTTATTATTGTGGAAAATTTGGTCACCAAGCTTATGAGTGTAGAGAAAATCTAAATAAGAATGCTAACAATCCTACCATGGAGAAACTCTATTATACTTGTAATGAACATGGACACACTACATGAGAGTGTAAGGCAAAGATGAAGGAAGTATAGAAAACAAAGCAAAAGAGCAAGCCCAAATCATATCAACTGAATAGACAAGGTAATTCTTATGTTTGGAATTACAACACATGGGCTAACTATATTGCATGTGGTAGATATGGGCACATTACAGCAAACTGTATGAGGAAAAGATGGGTTGGACAATTACGAAGCTGGACTATTGTAGATATCATGAGAATCAAGAACATAATGTGGAGAAAGGCATCAAATGAGAATGGAGAGTCAAGCAATGCTGTCGGTGAAACCTCATCCACTAGATTAGGTGACATCGGTACCTCTACTTAAGGTGATATAGGTATGTATGGAACTGACATTTCAAATGATCATATTTTACATACAGTTCCTTAGATATGATGAGCACATACCAAATCTGCATGAATAAAGATGCACTATGGTTTATATGTTATGAGCTAACAAAGTCACACAGTTGATAAAAGTTAGACTGAGAAAAAGGTTACCTGTCGGTAATCACTATTCAAGGTTAACCGAGTATCAGTATCAACCAAGTGAGAAATCATGTGTTAATTGAGCTGATGGAAGTTTGTAGTAGTTTTCGAGTTGATAGTTGTCACCAAGATGGAAGTAGGTCATGTTAGAAATAGGGAATACTAAGAGTGGGGGTGAATCAGTATTCTACAAACTTTATCTTTTTCCCAATTATGGATATAACAGATTATCTTTATAGATGCATAACATAAGAAGCTAAACAACATGCATAATAATAAAGAACTCATAACTCATTATTTGTTCTCAAGGAAACCCTGGCCAAGGGAAAACCCCGGTGGGGATGGTACCCACAAAGATCCACTAATCAAAAGTATCATGTTAAGGATGTTGACCCTGTTAGGAGTCTATTACAAGCATATAGTGTATCAGTCCTAATTAAGGGACTACATGCCTTGTTAGAAGCCTCAACCTTGTTAGGAGTTGTAGTACAAAATGTGATTACCAGATGAGCCCACTGCCCCAACAAGTAATGTACAATATACACTGATTACAAAATAGGTTAAGGTACATAACCTTATACTGCTTGCATCAATATCACTTCGCTGCTCTTTCACTATCGCTATTACATATGCTTCATATACTTCACATCATATCACTTGTCCACACTATTGTGTTCTTGCTTCTTACAATAATACTTCACTTACAATTACAATTACAATTACATTTATACCAATAGCTTTATCCAAGAGTTAACATCTAGGATGTCTTCCCTTTATATTGTTAATTCATTATTTTGATAAACAAAATAATCCCTTAACTCTTTACTAGTTCTATCTTCATATTCTGTCCTGTCAACTTCACACTGTCTTCAGTAAAACTATCATAACTTCTTCCGTACATGTCGTACTAACTTGCACTCTAAGATGGGTGATCAATAGACATCGTAGAGTCTATGTTCAAGTGTGCAAGCACTGAACTTACTCCAGTCAACGTCGCAAACAAAAACTGTGTCTAGGTTCACTGGTAAAACATTGTCTCACACTTAGACAAATTTGTAATGCGCTTTGTCATACTTGCTCTCTAACCTATGAGATCTTCATGTGGATCATATGTTTCCATAATGACAACATCTATGTAATCAACTCAGCCAAATTGCCAACAGGTCAAGCATTAATGACATAAAGTTTTAAGCGAGAATTCAGAAAATGCTATAAATACACGAAAGTCTGAGTTTATTTTTCATAAAGCGATTTTGGAGAATGATAATTTCATAGAGTGAGTTCAAGAAAAGAATCTTTCAAGTTCATCCAAAGTAGTTGCAGATCAAACTGAGCACATTCTTCGACATACTTTGAGTAAGTTGAAACTGTTAGAGTATCTATTTATCTTCACTTATTAATTAGATCATGTTGATTTGATTATTAAGTTGTCTATGTACTCTATTTTCACTTAAGCTATCTCTTAGGTGCATATAATTAATATTCTATATTAATTATATTGCGCAACCTAGCTTTTTTCCTTTTAGGGTTTTCATTCACCTTATAGGTTGAACTCTTGTAATCATTTTTCATTATCTTGGAATACAATTTACTCTCACTCCGCTGAGATTTTCCAAGCCTTTTCTTTTGTCTCTTTGGTTTCCTTTTAGAAATAGGTTATTTGCATGTAGGTGTTCTTGGCAGTCTGTGAAGTTGGATTTCTCAACTTCTACATGGTATTAGAACTTCCCTGCTGCTGTCTGGTCTGAGCTTTTGGAGCTGTGATTCAAAGATGAAAGCCACAGCTCCTCTAGTTTTTTTTTTCTGTTGTTTTTTATTGGATCTGGGGGGGTCTCATTTTTTGGAGCACTTTGGGCAAAAACCGACCTCACGGTTGTGTCCAGAAGGCCCAAAAACCCCAATTTTCATATAAAAATTGACCTATTTGGCCTCTAGGGCATCTGGGAGAATTTTTCTGGCCTATTAGGGTCATACGGCTCAAAAATTGAAAAAAAAACAAAAAA
Organism: Chamaecyparis obtusa; assembly: GCA_027943335.1. Taxonomy (NCBI): domain Eukaryota; kingdom Viridiplantae; phylum Streptophyta; class Pinopsida; order Cupressales; family Cupressaceae; genus Chamaecyparis; species Chamaecyparis obtusa. The sequence goes on along the minus strand of BSBK01008900.1, from coordinate 1,056,606 downwards.
ATCTTTAAAAACATGCCGCTTAGGGCTTCTTTTGGGTACTGCCATCATGCAACCACTATGCCACCGCAGCCCAACCCACACTCAACCCCCACCACCACCACCACCACCACTGTGCCACCACAACGCCACCCGGGAACTGCTCTGGAGCCGCCCGACTACCACCTCCACCAATGATCTACCACCTACACACAGTGGTGATGTCATTGCTGATGTCACCTGCCAAAAAATTTTTTTGGCATTTTTAAAAAAATTTCTGGTGACTACTGTAGAAGTTGAGAAATCCAACTTCATAGATCGCCAAGAACACCTGCATACAAATAACCTGTTGCTGAAAGGAAACCAAAGAGACAAAAGAAAAAGCTTGGAAAATCTCAGTAGAGTGAGAGCAAATTGTATTCCAAGATAATGAAAAATGATTACAAGAGTTCAACCTATAAGGTGAACAAAAACCCTAAAAAGAAAAAAGCTAGGTTGCGGAATATAATTAATATAGAATATTAATTATATGCACCTAAGAGATAGCTTAAGTGAAAATAGAGTACATAGACAACTTAATAATTAAATCAACATGATCTAATTAATAAGTGAAGATAAATAGATACTCTAACACCCCCCCTTAAGTGAAGCTCAGGAGGAAAGCTAACCTAGCACAGCTATGAAAGTAGGAAATGGGTCTCGGCAACAAGGCCTAATCAGGTACCCAATACAAGGAAATCTCTATAAACTAGAGACAAAGGAGAAAACCCAGTGGGAAAAACCCCTCTCCAAAAAGAGATAGAACAAACATGCTAAAAAAACATGAAGGAAGGAAGGCCTCAACAAGCTCTACCGAGCATATTCATCATACTTACCGAAAACTTAGTTTGTTATAATGGTATACACTGCAAGCACTTCTAAAGTTGTGGAAGAGGAAGTCAATCTTATAGTGTCAGAAAGCTATAGTGAACCCAAGTACAAGTTACACCCAAAAGTAGCATCAAAAATGGATTCAACGGGTGCTTCTTCAAGCATCCCACCTAGAATTTTATTGGTCGAAGACATCCGATTGTACATTCACTACAAAATAGGAGAAATAGGAGATTTCAATATGTATGTTGCATACCAGGCACTATGTGGTGAAGATGCAAAGTTGAAACCAGAGCATAAACAAGTAGAAATGATTGGAATCACAAATGCCCTAAATTTTCCGAAGAACTTCAAAACAAAATGGATAAGGTTGTGCTAAGTCGATATCATGAGGGCACATTTTGGCTAGATAAACCAATCAAAGTGACAAAGAAAATGATTCATAGGGTTATAGGGTATCCTACAACTGACAAGGCCAAAGCATTTCGAAGTTCATCTCAAGCTGATGTTGAGAAAAATAGGGATGACAGAGCATTAAAGATAGCTTCTATTGTGGATCCGAAAGTTAAGTTCGCAACGCATGTAATAGGTTATAAGTTCTTTCAGTCGAGTAGACTGAATAGTGTACCGTGTAGTGCTATGGATATGGCTTACAAAATGATAAAGAAGGGTCATCAGATAAACATTGCCAAGCTACTCCTGAAACAAGTTGAAGAGAATATGAAAACAATCCGATCACAAAAGTCTAATACCTGTAAGTTTGGCTCACTGCTAGTATGTTTATTTTTCTATCTCCAAAAATTATTTCCTTATGTTGGTAACATAGTGTGGCCTACCGACACACTGATCATTTTGCAAATTTTTGATATAATGACAAGTCTGGGAGATAATGTAAACAATTTTATAGATGGTTACTTTGAGCAGTTCAAGATTAAGATGAATCTTAGATATAGAATTGCATACTCACTGGTCGAGAAGTATGAGATGGACATATGTTTTCTAGTTAACACCGACCATACATTGATTAAAGTTGTAGAGCCAAGGACTAAATGGCTAGCCCCCATGGGATATGAAATGGATCATGATTTCGGTTTGAAATCAATCAAGGCATTACTAGCTTTACCGAAGGACAAGAAGGCCAAGAGGTTTGGAACCTATGAAGAGGCAAAATCTAGAATAAAAATAGATCTTGTCATCAACAAAATAACAAGAAAAGCAAAGAAAATGAACAAAGTTTTAACTAAGCAGTTTGGAGATGTATTTGACTCATCTAACGAGTCACCAATTGAACCTACAACCAAAGGTTAGTTATTGTTAACTGACAAAGCACATGATAGTGAGGAAACTAAGTATGACAAGGAGAAAGATTCAATACCAGTTTCTCCCACCCCAACTCCAAAGAAGAAGCAGTGGCCAGTGCAGATAGGTGCATGAACGAGGTCAACAACTAGAGCTTCACCACCATAGAAAAAGGGAGCTAAGAAAGTAATAAAGCCTAAGGCAGCTACACCGACCAAAACTTATGCAAAAAGAGGAACCAAGGTTGTAACTACAGGACCAAAGAAAAGGAGAAGATTAATTAGAGGAAGAGAAGACCTTGTGGATGAAGAAGATGACAACAATCAATTCAAGGTTGTCAGTAATAAGAACAGGACAATTGATGACATTTCTGTTGATATAATTGAGAATGGAGCACTCACAAATCCTGAACTCAGTCAGTTTGACATGTCTGCTGAGGATCAGAATAAAATTGAGGAGGTCATCATCCAGATGATGATAAGCTTTAGAAGAGTTCCATTGGAGTTTGGACAACCACTACCCAAGGCACTAGAAGATAGAATAAATCAGAAGTGGTCCTACGCCTTGGACACCGAGAAGAAAATGAGGGAACAATCCCTAGTTGAAGCTGCACCAAATTTAACTCTTGATGAAATTGATGAATATATGAACACTTACTATAAGATATTCAAATTAAAAGGTCGAGCTATGCAAATTTTAGATGAAAATTTGGCAAATGTTGATGAGACTGGCCAACTCATGTGGACATCAATTTTTGCAGCTAAAGAGCAAGCTGAGAAAAATGCATTTCTTAATCTGTCTAAGAAGAGACAAAGGTCAAAAGGAAAAGGTATTTATATAGATGATGATGATGTAGAAAAGAAGACAAAAGAATTAGGTGTATCATTTACCAGGGTGATTGATAAAACTCTTGTAAATGAAGTTATAAGTATTTCACAGGATTCATCAGATCCAGTAGAGATCCAAGTTAAGGAGAAAAATGATGATGACGTACTCATTGAGGACATTACAAATGGGGGGTCCTAATGATAGAGATGATGATGAAGATGTGAACATTGCACCAGACAATGCATAGGATGAAGGTCAAGTTACCAAGTGTGCATTCACATCATTACCAAGTGAGCTTCCTATCCTTGTGGAAGTAGTTGAAATTTTATCACAAGAGAAACCTGAAGGTTTAGACCTTGAACAACCAAAGGATACAACAAGGGAACAAAGCACCAAAACACCAGCTAAAACAAACAAGCCTGAAGAGAAAGAGGCACCAGAGGCAGGAACAAAGGATCAAGAGAATCCTAATGTAACTGAGGCCACCCCACCAGACACTACATTAGAGGCTCTAACATAATCTACCAACACAAAGGTCACCGAGGAGCAGCAAAAGGTAGATATAGTGTCACCCGGGAAGGTTACACAAATTTCTGAGGTAAAGGACATTGTACCACTTATAAAAATTTCACCTTAAGAACTGGAGAAGAAGAAGAAGAAAAAGAAAGGAAAAGGGTCGGTTGTAATACCCCAAAAATGGGCTATAGGTTCAATAATCTCCTATATCGACACATCGAACAAAATTGACATCAATGTCCTAACCCAAGGCACATTTGAACATCATCGAATCCTAATTGATTATCTCAAATTCTACATCAGGGAATATTCCTAGTAATATTCCTAATTATCTTTTTTTTTTTTTTTGATCGGTAAAAGGCCGAAGCCCTAAAACTTTATTATTAATACAAAAAAATGAAGTTTTACATAAAGAACCTCGCTCAATGCAAGCATTGGTAGGAAAGAGCGGGGTAGAGAAAACCTCCAGCCATGCCTAGGACCGAAGTCCGGATATTGATGCATTCCTTCATGGGCATTCCCACAACTCGATAAACTCAAGATTTTTTAAAACATACATAACCCAAGCGGGCATCCCCACTATTTAACCTTGTCTACTCACAAGTATACCAGGGATT
>BSBK01008900.1:1007500-1047500 GCA_027943335.1 Chamaecyparis obtusa | reverse complement strand
ATAACTTCAACTTTCCAATTTCAAATAATCCCCCTGATACCGGTGATTCTGGGGTTACCTCGCGAAGCTCCATCAAAATTGAGTTTATACCAACCCTCTTTCAGAGGTATCCATTTACATGTTGCTCGATCTGCCTTCAATTTGGACCCTCCTCTACCATACAGAGGGGGAATGTCTAATTTAGGCCATCTACACCTAATTCTATTATCCCAACTCCTGAATGTTTCCTCGTAACTTAACTTATCCCTAAGCTTGTTGTTGATAATTTCTACAATAGATGCTTCAATTTTGTTTGTGATTGAGTTCCAAGTTAATTTTTGATCCGTAAAAATTCTTCTATTTCGCTCTTTCCAAATTTCCCATACTACTATTGATGGAGCTATAGTCCAAATGTCCTTATATAAGTTATCTTTATACAAAGATGGCCACGCTTTGAGGTTACTGAGTAAATCTCTATGACTTGTGAACTTCCAACCTAAACTCTGATGGAGCCAATCCCAACAATTTTGGGAAAAGGGACAATTTAGAAGGAGGTGATTGACATCCTCAGCTTGATTTTCATGCAATGAACATCTAGAAGGTCCCTCAAATCCCAATTTAGAAAGTCTGTCGGCTGTCAGGACTCTATTTTGTAATGTCGCGCACAAGAACATACCTACTTTAGGGAGACAGAACTTATTCCAACACAAATTCAGGGGGATGTCTATGTTATCTATATTGTATTCTTTAATAATTGAATTGTAACCTTCCTTGACAGAGTAATTTCCATTATTAGACCCTGCCCAGATTAAGATATCTAATCTATTTTTAAGAGTTATCTCTCTATCCTTCAAAATAGCTAGGAGGTTGCTCTTTTCTTGCCGCTCTACATTGATTTCACTTAAATCCTTCCAAGGGTTACCTTCCTCCTTTCTGATATAGTCCTTAAGAGAGACTCTTATACCCCTTTTACATTCTTCCATAAATCCTGGAGAGAAACCCATTCTATTTAGGGGAGTGAGACCTGCCCATGAATCATCCCAAAAAAGAGCCTTATCTCCTGCTCTAGCATCCCAAGTAAGATACTTGCTAATAATTCCTCTACATTCCTTCATGAAGTTCCATATCCTAGATCCTTTGACATGAGAATGAGCTCTAAAAATATTAATGGGTTCTGAGTTAGGGACATACTTATTGATTAATATAGAAGCCCATATGCTATTAGATTCCTTATACATTCTCCAAATAAGTTTAGCCCCCAGGGCTTGATTTTGCCATAATAGATTCTTAATACCAAGATCCCCTTTGGAAATAGGTTTGCACAAGTTGTCCCACTTAATGAGGGAAAGTTTTTTATCGTCTGATGTGCCTTGCCAATAAAAGTCTCGAAGCATTTTGTCTAAATTATGCTTAACATTAACCAGGATGGGAAGAATAGATAGATGATACGTGGGAATGGCAGATAGGACCGATTTTATCATTGTTGTCCTTCCTGCTTTAGTTAACCATTTCCCTTTCCAAGAACTTTTTTTACTTTGGACTTTGGAAATAACTTGTTGCCATAGTTTGGTCAATAGAAGACCCTTGTCCAGGTCAATTCTCAGATACTTGCATGCAAATTTACCACTTTTATATCCCAACAAGTTGCATATCTCCCATTCAATTTTTGGAGTTGTGTTTAAAAAGAAAATTTCTGATTTGGCTGGATTAACTTGTTGTCCTGAGGCTCTCGAGTAGATGTCTAGAACCTCCCTGAAAGCTCTAGCTTCTTGACTAGTAGCAGCTCCCGACAGAATAGTATCATCCACAAATTGCTGATGTGTAATGTGAGGTACATTTTTCAATGCTTTCAATCCCAAAATTTTTCCCTCTAGTTGCTTCTGTGTGATCGCTGTACCTAACGCTTCTGCCATAATGACATAGAGAAAGGGGGATAAAGGATCTCCTTGCTTGATGCCCCTTGAGATACTAAAAAAACCTTCCGGCGTTCCATTGATAAGAATTGAAATTTTAGGCATCAAGATGCAATTAAATATAAGGTTAATCCATTGTTTAGAAAATCCAAAGGCTTCTAAGCACTTACAGAGGAATCTCCAATCCACTTTATCGTATGCTTTCTGGATGTCTATTTTGATTAGCATACTAGGTACCTTTGTCAGCTGGGCAGTATGCACTACCTCCTGAGCTATAACTATACAATCTAGGATTGATCTGTTAGCAACAAAACATGTCTGTTCTTCTGAAATAATAATAGGGAGAAGGGTTTTGAGTCTATTTGCTAAACATTTAGATAAAATTTTATAAATGGTATTGCAATTTTCCTAATTATCTTAATTATCTTTAATTTAATAATTATTTGGCGATAAATCTTATTTATCCTAAAGTTTGATTAATTAAATATTCTAAATATTTAATTAATTAGATTTAATACTGCCACTTAATTATTTAATTGAATTTAATTATATTTATTCCTAATTATTATTATTTAAATTTGACAATAAATCAAAATTCCTATCATTAATTGATTAAATTCTTATTTAATTAATTAAAGCAAGTTGTCATGTTTAATGATATTATTTTGGAATAAAAGTTTGATTTAATAATTGATTAACCCATAAATCAATTGTTATATTTTTAAATCAGTTAAGTTAAGGATAAATCACTTTATTTATTTATTTAATTCATAATTAATTATGCACATCCAAAAAATAGTTAAACTATAAATCAGAAAATCAATTCAAGTTGTTTTAAAAATAAACTCAACTCTATTTTGAGTTGAAAGATGATCTCAACTTCTGATTTAAATCAAAAAGTTGTTTTTGCATGATTTATTGTGAGTTAACTATCTTTAATTCCTTGTTGACTCAAAAATCAACTAAGTGAGTTATGGTTTTTTCCATGCATCCCCAAAGCCCTGGATTTCTATAAAATCAAGGCTCAGCTCTTCATATTCACATATCATAATTTGCAAACTTATGCTGGCGAATTGGTATCTAAACAATTGAAGCTTCTTTTGCAAATCAACAAACTTTTGTGAGACCATTCATATTTAGCATATCATTGTTAAATTAATTGTATTGCATATCAGTTTTTCATATAGATTAGCTTTCATATCATTTTTCATCATATTATTGCATCTAAAATCCAAAAAAAATAGATTAATTTGCATCCAATTCATATCTAGATTTTGCATTCAAATCCTTTGTTTAGGTGTCGTCAAGGTCACTAATCTCGATCCAATCTGAGAATACATACTTGCATCTATTAGAAGGCATTAAATTGCCTGGTTAGTTTAGTTTTCATTTCATTGCATGATTTCAATTTTAACTAACCTCTAATGTTTTACTAAAGTGTTGTGTCTACAGCTAGGTACAAAATTCACACACACATTTATAGCGCCCACCGTGGGGCCCTAAAATGGGTTTCCATTCAATTTTTATCAATTTCTATCATCTTCTTATCATTTTCTATTCCAAGCTATGATTTTTAAATTTATGTCCGTACAAATTTCATACGAGTTTTGTCAAAAACTCATACCAAGAGATACCCACTGTCGTACGATAGTTTATTTGATCGAGGATCGTATTGTCAGGATCACAGTGTCGTTTGGAATCTCAATTGTCATATGATCTAGTACCCAATGTCATGAGTTTCTGGACTGTTGTATGGGAGGTAATCCACTATCGTATGAGTTTTAGTGCCAAGTTTCAATTGTCGTTTCACTTTTTTAGGCAGTTTTCTAAATTTGTTTTCCTGATTTGGACTGACAGCTAACATTAACAATTGAAATTTTTTGTTTCTGATTGAATTCTACTGATTTTGATTGGAAAAAAGCATGAGAATTACTAAAAATAGGTAAGAATCTACTAAGCGCATTGTGAGGAATTCAGGTAATCTTCTCAGCTGATAACATTTTGATTTGGATTAAAAAGAACTCTTGCATGTCAAGCTTGTGTGACCTTTATTGCTTTCATATCACATATTTCATTTTGGGCTATAAAAACAAACATAGATTTGCTTTTCAGGATCTTTGTTACACCTAGTAAATAGGCCCTATGAACACTATTCGTGGTTCTTGAGAGAGTGGGTTTCCAGTGAAACTCTTCTCAATGAAGGAACCCTTGTAGGTAGGGAGGATACTAAGGGAGTCTCACGTTATACTAGATTTGTGCATTTTTAGCTTTTGATTGATACATTCTCTCTCTAGAGAGGTTGATAGATCATGAGTGGTTGACATCATAGATCTTTGTGAGATAATCTTGGTCTTAGCATGTCGAATTAATCTGTTTGCTTTGTTTGGGTTAAAAGTGAAAAGGCTAGAGGATTATGCTCTACTCCCTTTTTGGGTAGTACCAGAAACTCAGATCCTTGAATCTGGAACCAATCTCCATGTGGTATATTTTGTGAGTCACCTTTAAAGAGGGTTAATCATAGTGGACATTCCCTTAATTGGGTCAACCACGTTGATGGAACCTCAAGCGGTAATAGCCATTTTTGTTGTGGTAGTGACAACGGCTATATAAATGTCCTTGTGGAAGAAATCTCCATAAGTGTGGTCTCTTGTTGGGCTGTCAGATCTCCCTAGTAGCTCCTGATTGATTAAATTCTTGGACTGTGTCAAAACCCCGGTGCACCTAGATTGGAGTTCACCCTCTTGAGATCACAAAAGTGCAGAGTTAGACCATTACTAAAAACCCTAGTGAGGCCAAATTTTCATTTTTTCTAGGAATATGTGCATTATTGCAAAACTTTTTGGAACATACACTATTAGCACTCCTAGGGATTAGCACAATTCAATCACTTGATTGTTCATGCGCAAGGTTGCTTTGTCCCCTGTTCATTATTTTCAGATGTGCTTAAAATCACTTGCTTGCTATTTTGTGTGCCTGTTTATCTATCTGGTTACTAAGAACGAATCAATCCGCTACAATCTTCAAATCTGGACAGACAATTTTGTGAACAATCTAAAATTGAAAACCTCAAAAATTGCAAAATCTGATGTCAAACACCTTTCTAGAGTCAATAGTCATTTTGTAAAGTCAGAAAGTCATACGAATTTTGGCTATTATCATTTCAGAACCCCCAGATTGTCATATGGTAAATGGTACATTGTTGTACAAGTTTTGCTACCAGTCAATTCAAAAAAGTCAAAAACCTTTCTATCAACTATCGTGCAAAATTTTTAATAGTCGTATGATTTTGTCAATTGTCATTTCATGCTATACCCACTGTCGTACGAGCTTGTAGAAAGTCGTTTGAGAAATTTTGAAAAATTGCCAAAAAGTTGTCAGAATTGCCAAATACCTAGCTTTTTCAACCTATTTCCAGAATCTATCAAACAAATCATTGTGTCAAGAATAGAGAAGCAACTATTGAGAATCCAATCATTTTCCTAAAGTGGCCTTTTGAATCCAATTTAGCCTTCTCTTTAATCAATTTGAGTCTTTATCATCTTGTGTCAAAACCTTGTCATAACTATCAATCTTCAATCCATCTTCAAAATGGCTAAGTGTTGTGAACTCGTGTCCGCTATCTTTTGGGAATCTACCCATACATCCAAGGCATAGTCTCCTTCATTTACATCTAATCTAAACTTCAATCAATCAAACCTTGACAAGGTTGCGTCATTTGATCTTCTTGAATCAGATCTTTCTTTAGTTGTCTTCATCTTATTCTTTTGCTTCACCCAAAGTTAATGGTGGAAACTAGAGCTTCCTCTCACAAGAAATCTAGAGAAGCATCCCATACCTTACCTATAACCACTTTCAATGGTCTAACTCTTGAGCAACTCTACAATTCTGGTCTTTATGAAGATGATGGTCTTGGCAATTTTTGATTGAAAACTGGTTACATTCCTCCTTTATCAACTCACGAAGGTAATCAACAAACTCCTCCTCAATCTATCCTAGGGAGAACTCCTACCATGTCTCAAGTAGGGACCAACTTTGGCTCTCAAAGAGCTCAATCTCAACATGGTGCAGATCAGGAACCCACACCTGAAGAAATTGCTCAATATCAAAACAATGATAACTTCAAAAGAATGATGAAGCATTTCTTGAAAGAAGATAGAGAAGCATACTTTTTACAATTAGCTCATCAAGGAGCTAAACTTCCTCCCAACTTTAATGTTGAAGATATCATTACACATGAGGAAGAAACTCCACTCACAGCTATGATGAAACAAATGCACGCCGTGCAAATCAAACTTAATAACCTTGAGAAAGAAAAGGAACCCAAGGAGTTCTCCATGGAGGCCCTATGTCCTTTTCTGTTTGACAAAGACTTGTACATGCCACCATTCCCAAAAAGAGTGGAGATGCCGAAATATGATAAGTATGATGGACACTCTAATCCTCAAGATCATGTCAGAGAATTTTGTACACAATCTATGGAGTTCATGCACGAACCAACCTATCTAATGCATCTCTTTCCTTGATCTCTAGGAGGAGCAGCCATTCATTAATTCTCTAGATTGCCTTCTACTATCAAAATTTTTGAGGAGTTGATCAAATTGTTCTATCAATATACTCCTACAACATTCAACATCTAGTCACCATGATCGATATTTGCAATCTTAAGCAATATCTAGGAGAATCATTCCTGACATTTCTCAAGAGACGGAGGAAGAAATTCTCTCTATATGCTAGGCCTATTCTAGAAATTGAGAAACTAGAAATCTTCATCAATAATCTTATCCCAGAGATCAACTACCCTTTGTAAATGCAAGATCATACATCTTTTGATAAGATGGTAGACAATGTGATCAAAATTGAAAAAGTACTTGTGAAAAAAGGAGACATCACACTTCAAAAGGACAAGTACGAATCAGGATCCAGTTCTAAAGACAAGAACAAAAACTGGAACAAGAATAAAGGCATCATCACAGATGGCGTTATTGATACTATCCATGCCCCATCAAAGGCACCAGCATTCAATCACACTATTGGCACCCAAGCAATCAAAGCTTTAGAACAAAAGGTGTCTGAACCATCTCAAAAGAAGCCAGAATACAAATCTTGGTCCGCTGATAATAAACAAAAGTTCACTCCTATGGGAGAATCTTTGGAATCAGCTATGAGAACTCTACTGGCTAATAACATCATCTCTTTGCCTAAGATCTAATAATCTGATCCTGATCCTAAACCAAAATGGTGGAGAGAGAATGAATTCTGTGATTTCCATCAGGGTAAGGGTCACAAAACTAATAATTGCTTACATTTGAAACATACTATTCAAGATCTGATTGATAAAGGAGACATCATAATTGACAATCATAAGAGCAATAATGATCATACAGCATTCACAGAACCATTTTCAAAACATGGTCAAGAAGTTTCATCTTCTCAACCTAATATGGGGGCAAAGGTCAATTATGCTTACCCTGGAAATAATGTTGTTATCAATATGGTTGAGCCTTGTCTCTCTAAGCATTGCAATGTCATCATAATTGTGTGAAGAGATAAAGATCATACTTCAGCTAACACACTTACTCGATCACAAGCTCAAGTGCATCTGAATGGACAAATCCCAGATTCATCAAATGTCCCTAAGATGCCCTTCAATCTTTCTTTCGCTTCCAAACAGAAGGTTGCTTCTAAATCTTCCAATCCTAAAGATATGAGGCTGACATCTTATAGCATTGTTCAACAACTCCAACACACTAATGCAAAAATTCCATGTTTGAGTTGCTTCAGATATCTCTAGCTCATAAAGCTATTCTAGACAAAGCTTTGCTCAGATCCAATGTTCCTAATGACCTTGATTTAGACAGGTTCCATACTATGGTTGTACATCTTACATCTCTATAATATATCTCCTTTTCAAAGGAAGATGACATCTCCTTTTCAAAGGAAGATGACAACTCCTTGAGTCACCCACATAACCAGCCCTTGCACATAGAAGTCTTAATCCAGAACCGTAGAGTCAAATGTGTGTTGATAGATGGAGGCGCTGGCCTAAACATTTGTTCTTATAGCTTGGTCATACAATTGGGATTTTCAGAATTGGCTATTGATCCTAGAAAGAAAATAACTATAAAAGCCTATGATGAACAAGAAAGATCTTCTAAAGGCACCATTGTCTTACCTATCAGAGCAGGTCCAGTTATCAGAGATACTATATGTCAAGTTCTTGATCTACCTTTGGCTTACAACATTCTTCTAGGGAGACCATGGATACATGAGATGAAGGCTATTCCTTCTACATTCCACCAATATTTGAAATTTCCTTATGAAGGAGTAGAGGTCACTATTCTAGCAGACATATCCACCACTTGCAATACATTGAAAGAAAGTGTAGATAAACTTGTGCCTAATAACATAGAATCTTCCATTGAGCCAACAAAAGAAGCATCCACATCTAAGATGGAAGATCTTAAAAAAGAGGTCAATATCAAAGAAAATGGTATGGGAGAATATACTATAGAGTCAATCTTATCTTTGACATCTCTACCTATCTCACCTAAGTCTTATGGACAATCTTTAAAATAGTCCAAACCAGACTCTAAAGAACCTCTTGAGGCATATAAAAAGAATTTTGTAGCAGAACAAGTCTCCAAGCAGGAGTTTGAAGAAGATGAAGCTATGCTTGCATGGCTATACAAAGATGAACCTAAATCTCAAGCTGTTCCAATTAGTGACTCTACAGTATCCAAAATCCCTTCTAAGGCATATGGTCCGGGAGATAAATTAATAGCTAAGATGGCATATTTAGGTAAAGGACCTCTAGGAGTCAGAGGAGAAGGTCTTATGACACCTATTTCACATACTGGTAGGGCAAACAAAGATACTGTTGGCTTAGGCTTTAAAAAGAAACCCTTCCACCTCAAAGGTAATTGTTCTCATGTCATAGAGTAGATCGCACTGGGAGAACCTCTTCTTAAGAAGGAAGAAACTGAACCATCAGATAGTGATTCAGACAGCTCTGAGCTTATCCCTTATGAGCGTTTGCCTAAGTAAATCATAGATTTCCTTGAAGCTAAAGATGATCCAATCAAAAGAATTAATGTAGTAGAAACACAAGAACCTACTATCAATCAAGAGATAGTTGCAACACAAGAACTAGCTAATCTCGAAGATAATCAAATAGACAAAGAGGGAGGTGGTAGTTATTTTGAGACAGATTCCCATGAGTATGAATTCAAATCAGAATCTGAGGGTAACCCTTCTTGGGGTATTCATCCTGACTTTACTCATGTTCTTATATTTCCTAGAGGTATAGATGAAGAATCTAATGACTATGAATGGGGATCCATTCCAGAAGAAGATGAGCTTATTACAGAGAAACATGTTGATTTTATTCACCAATATGTGCCTAAACCCAATGTAAGTCTAGAGAGAAATGATGAACTTATCGAGTCTGATCCACCGATGGCTGAATTAGACTCCCACAATGACATTGAGCCTATTCATGAATTGAATGTCTTAATTTGCAATATCACCTTTGAACTCAAGCATTGGGTTAGGACTAATGATGACATATCCATATCTGTAAACACTATCTCCCAATCTTTCCCCATTTTGACTATCCAACATCCTGAACTTCTTGATCAAACCTCCACAAATCTAAGCCATGGTATTTATACCTTCCTAAATGACTATACCCTTGCTTGTTACCTCAATGTAGTTGAGCCTATGAAGACTTCCATCAGTGAACCAAGCATTAGCATGATGGAGCTTGACATCAAGTATCTTAGTCAGAAAAATAAGAATAAGAATAAAAAGAAAAGGAGTTCTGAGGGTGAAAACCATTTTGTGGCATTCTCAGAACCTACTAAAGTAAAAATAAAAGACGTATCCGAAGGTGAAAACCTCTCTGAGGTGCCTAAGGATGAGACATTTGATGTCCTTTTGAGTCATTTACAGGACAGATCTCTAGTTCTAATTGAGCCCACTCAATCCATCAACTTGAGAACAACAGAAGAACCACAGTTGATTCACGTAGCAAAATCTTTATCAGAAGAAGAGAAGAAAAAATTTACAACATTCCTAATAGAGAAGAAGATCAACTTTGCATGGAGATATTCAAATATGCCAGGGTTGGATCCTAATCTTATAATGCATCATTTATCTATAGCTCCAAATGTCAAACCTGTTAAGCAAAAATTAAGAAAGATGCATCCTCATGTTGCACTCTTGGTAAAAGCTGAATTAGAGAAGCTCCTAAAAGATGGATTCATCTGAGTTATTGACTATGCAGAGTGGATCTCTAATATTGTACCTATTTCAAAACCAAATAAATCAATCAGAGTATGCACAGACTTTAGAGATGTAAACAGAGCATGCCCTAAGGATGATTTTCCATTACCTAACATTGATATGATAGTGGATATGACTGCGGGCTTTAAAATGTATTCTTTAATGGATGGTTTTTCTGGGTATAATCAAATAAAAATTGCTCCAAAGGATCAAGAGAAAATTGCTTTTACATGTGCATGGGGCACCTTCTATTGGAATGTCATGCCATTTGGGCTTAAGAATGTTGGTGCTACATATAAAAGAGCCATGACATCTATTTTTCATGACATGATGCATAGGACTATGGAGGATTATGTTGATGATACTTTAGCAAAATCTTTGATTAGAGCTGAACATCTAAATAACTTGAGAAAAATACTAGACAGAATGGAAAAATTTAGTCTCAGACTAAATCCTAAGAAGTGTGATTTTGGTGTCATTTCTGGAAAGCTCTTAGGATACATAGTTTCAAAGAAGGGCATTGAAGTTGATCCAGCTAAAGTAAAGGCTATCATGGAAATGCAACCTCCAAAGAATATTAGTCAAATGAGGACATTGCAAGGAAGAGTTCAATCTATCAGAAGATTCATATCACAACCTTTTACAAAAACATTACATAAAGGTGTGACATTTGTGTGGAATGAAGAATGTGAGAACAACTTTAATCATATCAAGTATCTATCAAATCCTCCTATCTTGATGCCTCCCATTCTAGGGAAGCCTTTGATCTTATATGTCTCCACTACATATACATCACTAGGGGCATTGCTAGCACAACATGATGAGAACAAAAAGGAAAGGGCTATATACTATATCAATAGAACATTGGTAGCATATGAAAAGAACTATTCAATGATTAAGAAATCTTGTCTAGCTGTGATCTTTGCATCATAAAAATTGAGACATTATATGTTAGCTCATACCACCCATTTGGTAGCTAAGATTGATCCACTCAAGTACCTACTAAGCAAAGCTGCCCTCACAGGCAGATTAGCTAAATGGGTCATGCTCTTAAGTGAATTTGACATTGAATATGTTGAGAGAAAAGCTATCAAAGGATAGGTTATTGTTGATCAATTAGCAGATGTACTTATGATTGATGATACACCAATGCAAATGGAATTTCCAAATTCCTCTATCATGACTCTTTCTTCTAGAGAATGGCAGTTATTCTTTGATGGCTCCTATACATAGAATGGATCAGGAGTAGGCATATTATTTATAACTCCTCAAGGATACTCTATATCAAAAGCATTCAGATTAAAGTTCCCTTGCACAAACAATATTGCAAAATATGAAGCCCTTTTGAATGGTGTAAAAATAGCAATTGAATGGAGAGTAACAGAGCTACACATTCATGGAGACTCTCAACTTGTAATCCACCAAGTCAATGATGTGTACCAAACTAAAGATGAAAAGCTCATTCCTTATAAGAGAATGGTGTATGCACCCTAAAATGGTCGCCTAGACTTTGGGCCCCATTTATTCAATTTATCCAATATCAATTTTTTGAATCAATGCTTTACAATATATTCAAATCAATTTCCTTGATCAAATCATAACTATTTCAATCATTTCAATAATCTCCTAAGGTTTAATCATGTCATCAATAATTTTATTTAATTGAAAGAAATAAATCCCTTTTAAATAAATAAAATAATGTTATTTAATTGAAATTAATATTCCTCAAATGAAATAATGTTATTTAATTAAAATCTATTTTTAATTAAATGAGTTTATTTTATTTAATTAATATTCATCTTTAAATTATATAATCTTATTTTATTTTATTACAAGAGATATTATTCTTTTAAAATAAATAAAATCCTCTCAAAAGATCTTTTGTGATGAAAAAGGAAATAAGTGAAATAAAAATAAATAAAATAAAGAGATTTCCTTTTCTCTCCATACTTTCTAAAAATGAGATTTGTTTCCTCTTTTCCATTTATCCCACATTAATCTTGGATTTGTAATCTTCTTCCACATTTTTCTATAAAAGGAGCCCTCTCCTTCTCAGTTGGGATTCCAGAATTTTCATATTATTATTATGCTGCAATTTTCATTAGAGCTTTTGAGATCATCATTTAGCTTGCACATTTACATTTTAGTTTAATATTGCATTTTAGTTTAATTTTCATAATAGATTGATTAGCAAAGTAGTTCATTTGTTGCATTGCAATCATATAGTTTAAAATAGTTTACTTCTTGCAATCATATAGTTTAATTTTATTTGCATGCATGAACTAGATTCAATGGAGATTAGCATGCTTGCTATTCATCTTTGAATCTCTTGTTCCAGGCTGTACTTGCATGGATTGACCAGGTCGATCTGAGGGCATTATAATCAATCCTTGCACATACTTGGATAGAGAGTTGTGAGTCAATTTGTGAGGGCTCATTCTTGAGTCTCCTTGCATATAAGGATTCACAGAAGTGTACCACATCTTGGTGTACACATTTTGGCACCCACCGTGGGGGGTGTACTTGCATGGATTGACCAGGTCAATCTAAGGGCATTATAATCAATCCTTGCACATACTTGGATAGAGAGCTATGAGTCGATTTGTGAGGGCTCATTCTTGAGTCTCCTTGCTTATAAGGATTCACAGAAGTGTACCACATCTTAGTGTACACAAATGGTAGATGATTTAAAGAAGTATTTCTTATCTATCACATTTAAGCAAATTCCTAGAACAAAGAATAAGGTTGTCGATGCAATGGCAATGCTATCTACTCTATTACAATAGCCTGAACATGAGCTACGCTACGAGTTCCTAGTGGAAGCACTATCTTATCCTGCTTATGATTCCCCTAAAACCCACATGATCTGCACTATTATTGGTCATGATTCATCCAGATACAAAAACCTATTTTCCTATCTCCAAGACCAAATCATTCCCAATACCTTCAACCGCCATGAAAAGAGATACCTTATCCGTAATGCATCCCGATATGTCATCATTGGTCATGATTTGTACAAACGAGGTCTAGATAGTACACTACTTAGATGTTTAGAATGGGAAGAGTCTCAACATGCGTTAGAGGAAGTCCATGATGGTATTTGTGGGTCACACTTGAATGGTTTAACACTAGCTCAAAAACTTATTAGGGTTGGGTACTATTGGCCTAAAATGGAGAAAGAGGCTATCAAATTTGCTAAGAATTGTCAAAAGTGCCAAGTGCATGGAAACTTAATTCATGCTCCAGGGAGAGATCTAATTCCATTTACTACACAATGGCCTTTTCATCAATGGGCCTTTGATCTTATAGGAGCTATACATCCTCATTCTTCTAATGGACATACCCATATAATCACAGCTATAGATTATTTTACAAAATGGGTAGAAGCAGTCCCTTTGACACAAGCAACTGGAAAACAAATATCTATGTTCATATTGAACTATATCATATGCAAATATGGGATACCTCATTCCATAATCATAGATAATGGTGGACAATTCAAGAACAAAGATCTAGATGATTTATGTGCTAAATTCAAGATTACACAACATTGGTCATCTATCTACTATCCTTGAGGGAATGGACAAGCAGATGCCTCTAACAAGAATCTATTGAAAATATTGCACCGTACAGTTAATAAAATAGGAAGAGATTGGCATCTCATGATTAATACAACTCTTTAGGCCTACAGAACAAGTATCGGAACACCCACTGGGGTTACACCTTTCACTTTAGTTTACGGGTCTGAAGCAGTACTACCTATTGAGGTTGAAATCTCATCACTAAGAATCAAAATGCATGGTTTAGTAACTAATGATGACTATAGAGTGTCTAGGTTGCAAGAACTTGAACTACTAGATGAGCGCAGACAAGCAGCGTATGATCATCTCAAAGTATATCAAAAGAGAATGTCTAGAGGTTACAACAAGAAATTCAGACACTGAGAATTTTAGGTTGGCGATCTAGTCTTGAGAGAGAATCCTAAAAATCAATCACACAGAGAACACAAGGGGAAGTTTGAATCCCTTTGTTATCATTGCTAATTTTGGCTCTAGTGCCTATCAACTCTCAATGACTGAAGGAGAATAGCTCTGAGAACCAATCAACGTTCTCCATCTGAAGAAATTCTATGCCTAAGGCATTCAGTCTATGGTAAAATGTCCTAAAAAAATTATAAAAATTGGAAAAAGTCCTGAAAAAATGAACATCTTGGTGAAAACCTAGCAGTAGGCACCTTGATGATTCACAAAGAAAAAATATCAAAAGTACAAAAAAATTGAAAAAATGAAAAATACAAAAAAATGAGAAAAAGAAAAAGTGCCTTGGTGAAAACCTAGAAATAGGTGCCTTGGTAGCAAAAATAGGGTCTCTACCAAGATGGTGAAAACCCAGCAAACAAGTGCCACTTGTTTCAAAATACTCCATCTATCAGCGCAATCTTGGTCTTTCCCAACTTTCAGTCTTGCTTTAGTTTGTACATATCTCCTGGTTTGTTTTCGCATGCCTGTTTTCAATAAGTCGATCTGTGCACCAATCAAGCTCAAGTGTCTGTATCCTATCAATGTTCAAACTTGGGGGCAATCAAAGTCATATCCTATGGCCTCCAAGGTATCTTAGACATATCATATCTAGTTATAGTCCTTTGAAGCTTCATTTGAGTTAGTTAGTCTATCTTGTCTCCAGAAAGGATTTTGCATCTACAACAATGCAATCAACATCAAAGTCAAAATGAAAACAATCTATGTTTTTTACATGCTTTTATCTCCTTGTATGCTTACTGATTCACATTGAGATTTTTTTGCATATTGTGTTGCCACAAGCTCTTTGATGATGTCCTTTACAGGATTTTTTTCTTTTCTTTGTTTTCTTCTTGTATGTGAAAATCTAACAACTTTGGAAATTTTGGATTGAAATGGTGTCCGACTATAAGATCCTCTATCTTGAATTGGATGGCCATGCATACCTCGACCATTGATACCTAGAAAATTCAAGGAAGTTTGATCTAACTATTGTCTTTTTGAGTGAGTTCTTTCTCCTACTATGAAATGCGATCTTGCCTAAGGATGTGAACGATAAAGGGTCACTACAAGTAATTCACACTAGATTTAGAATGATCTCTTGACTGTTTGATGTGTTTGAAGTGCAAGCCGTATTCAGGTCATCACACCATTTATGTTTTGATGCTTATACAAATTGCTATATCAAAATGGACATGATATTCAGGTCATCCTGGTGTTTATGCCTTGATGCTTATATCTAATCCAACATTCTGAAAACAAAATCAATATTCATATATCCATGGTTTCCTAACCAGTGGGTGTTGTATTGATTCCTGTGCATACAAATCGATATTCATATGTCTATGGTTTCATAGCTAGTGGGCATTGTATTGATTTATCCGGTTACCTAAAAATTCAATGATGAGAATGACCGACACATGTTTAGTGACTAGGTCCTAGGTCTTAGGTTGCATTTCATATTGCATGTTTCTTTGCATTTTGCATGTTTGCATGATCTCACAAATGGTTAAATGAACTTTAATGCTTAAAAAAATTCTTCAAATTGCCTATTCAAATCTAACAAGAGCTGAAACTTAACTCGAAGGTCTCTTCATAGAATCGCAAGCAGTTATCCTCCTGGGTTAAACATCCTTTTGATGTAAGACTGAGTACTTGTCTTCATCAATACCTACAAAACATATCATGTGTATCATTGCATTTACATATCATAATCATCTATTGCATTACAATTCATCCATGTGCATAAGCATAAATCATACATACATATTTCCATAATCAAATACATTTTCATAACATCCATACATTTGAAAGAAATCATTGCATTGCACTGATCCATACATACATTCTACACTACTCATAGCATAAACATCACATGATATCATCATAAATAAAAACATGACAAGTATAAATGATGTCACAACCAAAATATGAATCTCATATATATATCAAAAATCTCAAACTAGTCAGGGGTGCACTACTGGTAGAGTGTACAAAAGAATGAGCTCAGCTGAGCTATCAGAATTAGAACAGTATATCAAAATCAAAAGATCAAAAATGTCAGAACATATCACAAATGGATCAACTCTCAGCCTGATCCTCTGCACTTGGTGGAGGAGGAAGTGGTGCATCTGGTACTACATCTACTCGGGTTGCTCTGGCTCCCTTTGATGCCATCATGTACTGTGAATAGGAGGGAAATCTCTGTGCAGCAGGAACCACTATATAATATGTGGACACATAGTAAGCTTCTTGTGAGGTTTGATGAATCACCTTTGCCTGCAATCACTGTACCTCCACACGCAGCTCAGTCTGCTATCTATCTACCTTTATGTATCACTCCTCCCATCGAGCACTGCACACCTTCAGGTCCTTGACTTGTGCACTGAGCCATCTGATAGTCTCTTGTGGAGTAGGAGGAACAATAGGATCAATGTCTGGCATCTCAGTATCTAGGGGAGCCTGCTCAGTGGTCTCTGCGCCTTACAATGTTTGATCTCAGCACCTAAATCAAATCTAGTATCATCCTGTAGGGGATCAATATCTCCACCTACCACCTGCTTGGCTGCTAGTACCTCATCAACTGAACCAACTCCACCTAATGTATCACCCTCTCCCCTAGTTTGTCTATGAGAACCGAAAGATCTGCCTGCTATAGAACTAGTGGGACGAGTGGGCCTCATCTATCTTGATGCTTTGTGTGGTGGAGCCATTGCTCTAGGTCTCAGAGGTGTGGGATGTATCATGGGAGCTTGTGTAGGTCTAGGACCCTATCCCATTGGAGCACCTATAATGTCCATCACCTCCTCCATGGAGGGTATCAGCTCAATCAGATCAGAAAATCTATGAATGGGATGGTTAGAAAGCTAGGAAATGAATCCATCAGTAACACTAGCATCGAGTACATCTAGTTTGTACTCCCAATCTCTACCAACAATAGCACTATACTCCTATGAACACAAAGCATAAGAGAGCCTCTGTGTCCATCCAAGTCCAATCTCATGACCTATCCATGCATATGTGGCATAATCCTCAGGGGCATCTTGTACTCACCCATACTGCCACCAAACCCTGGTAATAAAGAATCTCTCTATAGTGGAGGATGACCTCCCAATCAATACACAGCTCTGGAAAAAGAAACTAAACTGCTCTCAAGCAGTAGGCCAAGGCTCAATGGCTACATATGGTCTCTAGCACACAAATGTCATATCATCGAGGCATCGCCTCTAGTACTCAATGTGGCCCATCCATCCCTGAATGACATATCTAGCATATATATAAACAACAGGCTCCTGAGGCTACCACTGGGAAGTACATATAGGTCTCAACACTGGGATATGCTCCCACACCCATATCTATAAAACAAGAGCTCCTGCAGCAAAAGACTTGCTCTCTTGATACACTACCTTGTGCATCTCAAAGAACATGTGAGCTAATAGACACTGACCCCATGCCAACTCAGAGGGTGTCACCATCAAACGTGATACCATAGGGGCCCATCCCATCAAAAGACCGTTCTGCTGATGGTCAGACATGATAATACCACCAATCATCTTGGTAATGATGCACTCCAGCCGGTGTGTCTGTCCATATCTCTGCACTAAGGTCTCCCAAGAAATGGAAGCCATCATGTGAGTATCATCTCTGAAGAGATGTTTGAAAGCTAATAGGCCTAAATTCCCCGAACTCACATACATTGGTCGTCGTCCTGCATGAAACAAAATGCACAGTATACGATACACATCCTCAGGGGTAACAGTGATCTCCCCATCGGTAGGTGGAATGTCTGGGTCTCCGAGTGAAATCTCTCAATCAAAGTAGTCAAAAGTCTATGATTTACCCTAATCTTGGGTAAATGTATCAAGTGCTCAAATCCACAAGATGCAAGGTGGACCTTCATAGGGTCTAGCAAGGACACACATAATCTTTGCGTAGCAGGATGTGAGATCCATACATGTACATCTGGATATATGACCTACACAACACAGAAATAGGGAATCCTACTAGTAATTGGGTCACAGAACAGGTTACAAGGGTAGAAATGGGGCAGTTCAGTATTTTAGAAGGTAGGTTAACAGGTCAGCAATCAGGCTAAGAGATCAGAAAAATAAAAAATTTGACCTAATATAGAGTTTTAAGCTCAATATTTTCCATACGACACTTCAAACTGGCACAAAAATTCGTACGACTTTCTACATCATACCATACGACAAAGCATAGTGGCACGACAATTCATCCCTCATCGTACAAGTTATGAGGGACCCGATGAAATGTCGTACGACTCATGGGTCCCTCTGATACGAGTCGTGGGGGCTTATGAGACGACAACCTGTCTATAGTTGAAAAGTCGTACGAGTCCCTCTGGGGAGTCGTATGAGTTTCTGTGCATGCAAAATTCAAAAATGGAAAAACGTACAAAACATTGCTAAAATCCTATAAAACATAGAAAAATTGAATTTTTAGCAAAGCACGAAGGTCCACCTACGGGATGTTCGTAGTGTTGAGGTATCTGGTGTCTCTGGCTATGCTCAAATCGATGCAAACTCATAGGTACCTTTGGTTCTACTGCTTTGTCTGCCATTTTTGCTCATAGGGCTCCATAAAGTTTTCAAATTTAAATGGTTGAAATGAATTGAAAATGACCCTTTCAGCCTTTATATAGCTTTTGACCTAATTTTCAAAAGTGCTCCATTTTTCATGAAAATTGCACCCCTGGCTAATTTCGACGTTCTGAATCCATTTTTGGGATCAAAATTAATATCTGAGATCATTTGCTATGTGAAAATCATGATTTAAAATTTTTGGACCCAGGATGATCTACTGCTTCCATAATCGACCTTCAATCATCACATAAATCTAGAATTCAACTTAACTGATTATCTTACATCAAACTATCAAAATTTCAACTTGATCAAACATAGTCAACTCATGGTCAAACCTAGTCTTTTGGACCCTCTAAACGATGCAGAATGCATTCTCGAATGTGTTTAACCACTTCTCAAATCAATTAACATGCTTCTAAACTATAACGCTAACTTTTCTTGTCAAATTTCAATTTTCATCCCGAAGGGGGCATGGTATTGCACATCATTCAAAAGTGTGTAATCTAAATCTAAAATCATATCTTTCCTTAGTAATCAAGACAACAACCACGTCTACTTGCTGATTCATCGAAAAGACCTCATCGCTTGGGGCAAATCAATCATTGCTCGGGGCATATCAAATTCATTGAGATCCATATCAATTTGGTATTTCTCCTAATCTTGTAAACTATATCAATCTTTTGTAACCATCGGTTCATTAGTGTTATTTCTTTGGTTCTTCATAACTAAAGGGTTCATATGTGATACCAATGTGATTCTTATCGACAATCGGGTCTGGATTCAGTCACTCACTTCTTCATAATCATAAGGTTCAAAATCAGGCGTTTTGACACTTTTTCGCACTCATCGGTTCATTGTTGTTATAGTTAACATTAGCTTTGGTCATTCAGGACCTATTATCTTCAAATCTTTCAAATTAGTTTATGTCTCATATCAATCAGTTTCTGTTTCATATCAATTTCAATATCATACACAGACTGTCTTTGAACCACTGCGCTTCGCACAACAATTCAAAGAGGGGCAAAATGTAATACCCCAAAAATGGGCTATAGGTTCATTAATCTCCTATATCAACACATCGAATGAAATCAACATCAAATTCCTAACCCAAGGCACATCTGAACATCATCAAATCCTAATTGATTGTCTCAAATTCTGCATCTGGGAATATTCCTAGTAATATTCTTAATTATTTTAATTATCTTTAATTTAATAATTATTTGGCGATAAATCTTATTTATCCTAAAGTTTGATTAATTGAATATTTTGAATATTTAATTAATTAGATTTAATACTGCCACTTAATTATTTAATTGAATTTAATTATATTTATTCCTAATTATTATTATTTAAATTTGACAATAAATCAAAATTCCTATCATTAATTGATTAAATTCTTATTTAATTAATTAAAGCAAGTTGTCATATTTAATGATATTATTTTGGAATAAAAGTTTGATTTAATAATTGATTAACCCATAAATCAATTGTTATATTTTTAAATCAATTAAGTTGAGGATAAATCACTTTATTTATTTATTTAATTCATAATTAATTATGCACATCCAAAAAATAGTTAAACTATAAATCAGAAAATCAATTCAAGTTGTTTTAAAAATAAACTCAACTCTATTTTGAGTTGAAAGTTGATCTCAACTTCTGATTTAAATCAAAAAGTTGTTTTTGCATGATTTATTGTGAGTTAACTATCTTTAATTCCTTGTTGACTCAAAAATCAACTGAGTGATTTATGGATTTTTCCATGCATCCCCAAAGCCTTGGATTTCTATAAAATCAAGGCTCGGCTCTTCATATTCACATCTCATAATTTGCAAACTTATGCTGGTGAATTGGTATCTGAAGAATTGAAGCTTCTTTTGCAAATCAACAAACTTTTGTGAGATCATTCATATTTAGCATATCATTGTTAAATTAATTGTATTGCATATCAGTTTTTCATATAGATTAGATTTCATATAATTTTTCATCATATTATTGCATCTAAAATCCCAAAAAAATAGATTAATTTGCATCCAATTCATATCTAGATTTTGCATTTAAATCCTTCGTTTAGGTGTCGTCAAGGTCACTGATCTCAGTCCAATCTGAGAATACATACTCACATCTATTAGAAGGCAGTAAATCACCTGGTTAGTTTAGTTTTCATTTCATTGCACGATTTCAATTTTAGCTAACCTCTAATGTTTTACTGAAGTGTTGTGTCTACAGCTAGGTACAAAATTCACACACACATCAGTCACATTAGATGAAGTCATAGTTATACCGGATTGTGACCCAAGGACCCTAAGCCCCGAGGAACTAAGAAAATATGGGGAGTTGTGTACAAGGAAGGTAGCACAAGAAAAATTAAAATAAGAAAGAAAGAGCAAGGAAATACTTGAGAATGTAAGAGATATCTTACAATAGGTTGTACCTAAGGTACATATAGATGAGGATACTCTGATCATGGACCAACTTGCTACACTTGCTGAAGAGATAAATGCCCCAGATGTCGAAGCAAACAAGAGAATAGAAGAAAGGGTAGAATCCAAGATACAAGATAAACTTGCAAAAAGGATCAGCCAAGAAGTGGCAATTAACAAGGTTAAAATATCTGAGGTAATAACTGAAATTTAGGGTATTACTCAATTAATTTGTCAAATTTTGTTCAAACTATGCACTGTGGAAACCTTCACTGCCAAGATCAGTGAAAAGATTAAACAACTTGATAATAAAATCAAAGCTAGTGCACAAGAAGCCTTAACCGAGCCTCAAGCATTTGCCAAGCATATCTTGAAAGTTCAAGAACTTAGGTGGTTAAGAGAAGATCTCAAGAAATAGGAAGAAATAATCAGTGAACAAGTCACAGAATTGCAAACCGAGTTGCTTCCCTATTTGAAAATCTTTGAGAAGCACATTGTCAAGGCACAAATGCTTGTTGCAACACCAAAAATCTCTGTGTTGGACAAAAATTTTCACATGCATGCACAAGTCGATCTTGAGCACATTGCTCTCGCCAACTTGAAAGAGGAATCGGAAAACCTCTTGGAGTCATTGAAGAAAACCCACAAGCACATTTTTAATAAGCTGTAAGTATATATATTTTTTTGTATTTGGCATTAATATCAAAAAGGGGGATAATAATATATATGCCAAATATGTAAATAGATGCTAAGTATACTACACATTACCCGAAGCATGCACCGAGGGGGAGTAATAGAATTTTTTTGATAAGTATCGATGAATATGGCGGAGACAGAAATATTTTGAGACATAAGGTCTATATACATTAAGGTTTTGATACTAATGCCAAAGGGGGAGATTGTTATCTCTATTTGAGCATTACAGGTTGTCATTAGTATCAAAGACATCGGTCGGTTACCTATGCTACTCTAGTTGGTAACTGCAAGCACTTCAAGCCAGTCAGTTAAGTCTTCACACTGAGCACCAGGGCAGTTCTACCGAGCATCAGTGTACATTGATACCGAGCAGTAGTAAACACCAAGTAGACTGGATATCGAACACTAGTGTAATTACCGAGCAGTATATACAGTGTTTATCGAGCATCACTGAAAATGGCAAAGGAATCAACAATGGCACATTTATCTATGCAAACAGTTACAACATAATCATAAAACATTTTACCAAGATCAAGGATCATTTATTGTAAGATTCCATCATTAATTGTGATGATGATCTTTATGTATTTTCTAGATCTAGGTTATTTTTGTACACCGTATATCTTAGGGTTTTCTCTAAGATATTGTAACCTAAATTTTGTTAAGCGGCAAAAGCAGTATGCTATATAAATGTAATTTTATGTTATTTTTATATACATGAGAGAGAAGCTTGATAAGGAGGTCGAGAACATGAAAATAAATTCTTGAAGCATTAGCCAACTTCATGAATATTAGTTATCAGGCAGAGAAGAATAGTATTCAGAGATATTCAGATTAAGCAGAATTAGACAAGGCTACCAAGCAGTTCAGAGAAGAGATCTTCACACAGAAAGGTGATATCTATTAAGTATTTCATAGATCTGTATCAGACAAGTTGAGTTGTCATTAGCAGATATTTACCTATTATTTTCTAATCATTGTAATAGAGTTTTGGTAAAATCTCTTAATAAAGTATACCTAACAATATTTTTGTAAATCTCTTAACCGAGTGCACACTCAATTAGTGTTGTTGAAATCCTATCACTAGGTAGATCTAATCAATCTAACATGTTACTCCTAATAGGGTAAGATCACCAGAAGTGATCACCACTTATAGCCCTAACAGGCAAACCTTTTCTATCTGCAGTAGTAAAGAATTTGTGGGTGTCATCCCCACCACAGTTTTTACCTTCTAACAAGGGTTTCTGCATTACCAAAATACTTGTGTTATGTGATGGTTATCTTGTTGATTTCATGCTATTTACCTTTGATAGTTAAATGAATGAATGATGCATGTAATGGATTCAAGTTATAGTTGAAGGTTGCTACTATTTGTTGTTTAAGGTTTGAAAGGTTTATGAGTTAAAAGTTTTTGTGGGCACTAATTCACCCCTCCCCTCTCAGTACCCTATCTCTCCAATCCAACAACTCTCCTTATTATAGAGTTCAAATTGGTTTAATATTAGGGATAAGGTTCAATTTGGTTTAATGTTTAATTATGTTTAGGGTTATAATTTATTTTATTTTATTATTACAATTAGAATTCAATTTGGTTTAGTGTTAGTTTTAGTTTATAATGTGGTTTACAATCAAGGTTCAATTTGGTTTAATTTTCAATTAGGTTTTCAATTATCTTTTTGTTTAGTTCTCTTATAGTCAGTGTTTAATTTATTTTAGTGTCAAGTTTGAGTTTTTTTAATGTATGGGTTCAATCTAGTGTAGGTGTAGGATTACATTTTATAAGGTTTAAATGATTAAGGTTAAATTTGGTTTACTGATAGCACTAGGGTTAGAGTTAGGGGTTAAAATAAGGTTTAGTGCTTAATTAGATTTAATTAGGGTTTTATTTTTGTTTATTTTCACTGTTACACTATTTTGGTTTATGATTAGGGTTAAATTTGGTTTAAATGTCCAATTACCTTTAGGGTTTGGCTTTAATTTTGTTTAGTGTAAGGACTAGGGTTCAATATGTTTTTACATTAGACTTACAGTTCAATTTTGTCTATGATTGGGGTAATAGTTTAAGTTGTACTATTGAATAGTTTAGTGTTTATTTTATAGTTTCATTTTTTTTACTATTTAATTAGATGTAGGCTCAGGGTTCAATTGTATGTTCTTATAGGTGGTTTATTATTTTATTAGATTTATAATGGTTAAATTTGAGTTCATATTTAATAAGGGTTAGATTTAAATTTTGATGTCTTTTATAAAGGTTATAGTTCAATTGACATTTTGGTTGGGGATCATGTTTTGATTATATTTCTTTCGACCAATATGTGAAGAAGTAGAATAGGAAAACACATCTTGGAGGAGTGTTTCAGATATATGACAATAAAAAATAATTTATGTTTATCTTCTCTCTTCTACCCTCCTACCTATATCTCTCTAACTCTTCCCGATCTTATCTCTGCATCCCTCCATACCCTCTCTTCTCTCCCCTTCTATTTATGTCTCTCCCTATCTCCCTACCTATCTCTCTACATTTACCTCATTGTCACATGCTCTTCAAATCTCTCTCTCTCTCTCTCTCTCTCTCTCTCTCTCTCTCTCTCTCTCTCTCTCTCTCTCTCTCTATATATATATATATATATATATATATATATATATATAAAAGTTTTGGGTTAGGGCTCAATTTACTTTCTCCAAAATGCTTAGTGTTAGGGTTCAATTTATTTTAGTGTAAGGCCACAATAAAATTTGGGTAAGGGTTAGTGTTTAATTTAGGTTTTATGCTCAATTAGGTTAATAATTAGGGTTGAACTTGCTTTAAGGTTACAATCATAATTCAATTCGGTTTAGTTTTAGGGTTTATTTTTGGTATATTGTTAGGGAGCTATGTTTTGATTTTTTTAATGTTATGGGTAGGGTTTAATTTGGTTTGGTATTTGGATTTAGTTTCATTTAATATTAGGTTTAAGATTCAATTTGATTTATTTTTAGTACAAAGATTAATAATTTGTTTAAAGATTAGAATTACATTACCTTCAAAGTTAAGGTTGGTACTTATAGCTTATGGAATAAGGCTAGGGTTTAATTATATTTATGATTATATTTCAAGACGGGTAAAATTTGATTTGATTATATCATGTTTCCACTCCTTACAACTCTTTCTCTTCACCCTCTATCATTCTTGTTTTAGGGTTATTGTTAACGAACTAAGTTTCAAGTTTTTAAGTGTTAGGGATGGGATTTAATTTGGTTTGGGGTTTGGATCTAGCTTTGTCTACTATTAGGTTTAGGATTCTTTTTGGTTCATTTTTAGTTATAGGATTGTATACACCTAAAAATGGTCAAGCTAAATCAAAGTGAGCAATCAAGGATAAAATTAAGGATTAATCAAAATCAAAGGCAAAAGGATTAATTAAATAAAAAAGATCAATTAATTATGCAATTGAGTTAAATCAAATTCAACCCATTCAAGTGGTATACATGGCTAAATAAAATCAATTTAATCATATAATAATTACTATTTTCTTCACCAACCACATGTGGATAAAATTAAATCAACCAATAGGAATTAAGGATTGAGCTCACATGGATCAAAGACAAATCAATTCTCCACCACACATTTGGAGAATGCATCTTGACCATTCATTTTGTCTCTTTGTTCCAACCTTTGAGAACATAATATTGTTACTATAATTGAACGCGACGATGATGAAGACTGACCAAGATTAGAGGAATACAAGATAATAGAAAGGTTAGATCAGTTAATGTCTGGTTTATATTATGTTGCCATATCATTCAGAGTATGATATAAGTTGAATGAGTTAAGGAGAAGAAGAAGTGAGATGTTATGAAGTTGAAGAACTTAATTGGGCAACTCATACAGATTAGAAAATGGTAAGGTTATGTTGATATAATTATTTTCTACTTAACATATGATTATATCAAGTCAGTAAAGTATGGTAATGAAGATTTGTCAATTCGGTAAGCAAAAGAGTTTTGGCTACCAAGCACTAAAAGTCACCAAGTAAAGGAAAATGAACTAAGGAAACCAAGTAGGAAAGTTTTAGGCACCGAGTGAAGTTAACCAAAATATAGAGTTATCCATCGAGCAAGGAATGATAATAAAATACAAGGATTGGAATGACATTTAATGATTAGCTATGATGAGTTGGATGATCATGATGACAAGGAAATTTAGTTAAAGAGATTTACAATCAAGAAAATTCATGATGATGATGTATGGCTTAGATCTAAATGGTTAAAATAGAAGGAACAAGTTTCAAAAAAGTTCAAGTTCCTAGGTGAAAAGAAAATGTGTTACCGAGATCCAGATTCAAGGTATTATGAATTGGTTTGTTAAGATTGATCAAAGGAAAACATAATAGAGGAGATTAAGAGGAAAAAATGATCTATATAAAGGATGGATTTGTATGAGAAAATGGATGGAAAATTGAAGAGTTGAAGAGTCAGCAACTGAAGTAGTGAAGAAGGAACAATGAGATTACGAGTCAGAAAGCATGATCTGATGAAGTGTTGAAGCCAGTGGAAAGTGAAGAATTTAAGTGAAGATAGAAGAGCTCACAAAGGATCTAGTTATGCAAAGATAGTTGTGAATCTATAGGTCAAACCATTTAATGTTTCTTATTAGCATTTGTAATAGAGAAACTTATTAACCAAGTAGACTTAACAATCTTATTATAAAATCCTTTCAAAAGGTAACATTATAAAGAGTGTTTAAAGTCCTCTAACAAGGTCACTCCTAACAGGGTGAAGATCCTAATAGATCTGAGGTAAATCCCTTGACTGGGTCACACCTAATAGTGTGCATTGTAATCTTTAACAAGATTAGCTCTTAACCAGATGTACTTTAGAAGAGTATTTTCTTGGTGGGTGACAATTCCCACAGTGTTTTTTCCCAAAGTTGTTTCCACGTTAAATATTGGTGTTACATGTGACGAATGATTTATGTGATTGATTTATTGATTATTAAAGTTTATTTATTGTTGTTGGTAAATAACATGAATTATGTTTAACTGAGTTAATAAGAGAAATTTTCTAAAGGTACAGGGAATCAGGGATTACTGATACACCCCCCCTCTTCATAATCCAATAATTGGTATCAGAGATAAGTACTATGAAAATATAAGTTTGAAAGACTTGAGTAAAAGATCTGAATATGTATAGGAGAGAAGTACCTAAGATGAACAAGGAAAGTTTCTCAACATGGAAAAGTAGGATGAGACTGTATCTATTTGGGATTGGAGAATTTGCACTGAAGCTTTTGGATAATGACTACACTCCACCGCCTCATGGACATATGATAGTTTATTGGATGAGAGAAAAGAAGGAACACAACTTGGTAATGATTGGGATTGTTTCTTCCCTGAATGATGTTGAATTTAATGATGTCAAGGACCGTGTTAACTCAAGAGAAATGTGGGATAGGCTTACACTTATATATGGAGGAGATCAACATGTACAAAAAGATAAGGTTGATAATCTCAGAGGAAAGTATGATGAAATGAGGATGAAGGATGAAGAGAACATTACTTAATATAGTTTCAAAATCAAGGAAGTTGTAAGTGTCATCAAAGGTGCTGGTGGAACATTAACTAATGAAGAAGTGGTAAGTAAAATTTGGAGAAATCTTTATTCTAAGTATGTTTTATAGTATCCGCTTTTCAAGAATTGAGATCAATACCAAACAATGTTGTTACTCTTGAAGCCCTAATCGATAAGTTGACTGCATTGGAGCTAAGTAATTATGATAATAGTCTACTGACCATTGAAACTACATTCTAGTCATCTCTAAGTATTGTAACATCAAGAAAAGACAAAGATATTCACAATAATTCATATGGAAATGAATATAATAGTATTCTAATTGAAGAGACAGAACACAGAGAGTTGGAAGCACTGTTGGCTAAGAGACTACCAAGAGGTAAAGAAAAGTATAAAGTTAAATTACCTTTGAAATATTTTAACTATAATAATATTGGCCACATTGCATCTAGATGTCCTAACAATGATAGGAATGATAAGAATGAAAAAAGGGACAATTGACACCGAAGGTTTAGAGACTACAATGATAAAGGTAGGAAGTCTTGCTTCCTAGCTGTGGAAGGTGTAACTGATAATGAATATTGTTAGAATAACTGAGAGGGGGGGGGGAATTAGTTATCCAGTGTCCCAAAACAATATGTATAATCTAAAACAAATTCTTCAACTTCTGCTACTCAGTAAACATAAAATACTTTCATTGTCTGTGTTTTTACCAATTGTTAGTTTAAAACTTATAGTAGTTATCGATCAAATCTAACATGTAATATGCAAAGTATGATAACAAACAAATATCACAATCAACACATAACACAAGAGATTTAACATGGAAACCCTGTGAAGGGAAAAACCACCTGGGACTAGCAATCCAAAAATGTTCACTCTTCTGAAGTGAGGTCGGTGAAGACCCAACCCTGTTAAAGGTTTACAAACACACTGTTAGGTGTGACCTTGTTAGAGGATTTTAGACCAAAAGTTATCATCCAACCAACAGTCACTCTGGGGTTGACAAGATAACAATGTTCACTCTATGAATAAAACATAAAAAAGACTTTCTTAGTCCACTCGGTTAAGAGATTTGACTGTGTACAATGGTTAAATATGTAACAGTAGATGATCTACCTTGAAACAACTTCAATTGTAGTTTACATATCAATGTTCATCTCATTCAAATCTTTCTGATCAATATATCACTTCAAATTCAATACTATATCAACTTACTGTCTATCGGTAATTACTCTTTGTAGCTCGATAATTATTCTGCAGTTTGGTTCTCACTAACCAGTATGATCAAAATGCATGAAAACTCCTTCACACGATAATTCTATAGTATCTTCTTCTTTCGGCGTCTTTCAAAAATGAAACCAATGTCTCTTATATAAATGAGTAAATCATTTTCTTTTTGTCCATCATATTTTGCCGCTTAATCTTATTCATTGATTTTTCCACTCTAACCTTCTTCGGCTGATGTGTCAGTAACACATTTCAATTTTCTCCATTAGATCCTTCTTGAATTATGTTAGCTGTTGATCTTAATAACAAACCTTATTTGTTACCTCGATTTCATACACTTTACAACTCATCACTTTATCGGCTAAACTAATCATTTAATTCCTTTCTATTTTGCTCAATTAACAAAGAAATGTGTTGGTGAACACAAGCTCAGTATACACTACACTCTGTCGATGTATACTAGAATGCTTTATTTACCGACAACACTGCTTTGTGTCTTTTAGCTCTATTCTTCATCATAGATGAATGAAACATAATAAAGTTGATATCATCAAGTCATAGACTCATCAAAAAGTTACTCAGTGTATTCCTTATCCTCATTTGATATATACATCTTCTTCATGTAGATATTTCTATTCTTCAACTCTTTCACCTTTCTTCAAATGTGTCGGTATAGTAACTTACAAGATAAGTATTGTCAAGCTAGTTGACATCAATGACAACATAATACTGATTTAATCATCTTGCATATCTAATCAACAACTCCTTAGTGATCTTAAATCATAGATTCTTCATTCAGTGTTCTAAATCAGTTGTAGTTCATCAATCTCTCCCTTTGGCATTGACGACAACTCAAGTAATATGAAGTGTACCATACACATACCAAACATGTGTTCTACAACTCTATAAACAAATGATTTGCTAAGCTCATATAGCATTAATATGTTTAATCACTATGTTACTAAACAACATTATAAAATACAACTTTGACATTCTACAAATATGATCTTTTCAATCAGATTATCTCTCCCTTAGATAGTTCTCATTGGTGCATATTGTTTCATATTATTTATCTCTCCCTTTGACAAAAATGCCAAAGAAACAAATAAATAATCAGCTCTGTAGTAGCTAAATAACTCTATGTTGTCCAATACATTCTTTGTATCTCTGTATGCTAATATCCCAATCTGTTTCAGTTCTTCAAACTTAATCACAACCTTGGACATTATCCAAAGTGTGAACTATGCTGCATCAACATGTGTGATCTTTTGATAAGTGTAAGCTAATGCAACATCCAGATCACATTAGTGACTGATAGACAGGGGATGGACCCCAAGTCTAGTCCTCAAATATTCAAATGTGTCCTTCAGTAGAG
Source organism: Chamaecyparis obtusa (assembly GCA_027943335.1). Lineage (NCBI taxonomy): Eukaryota > Viridiplantae > Streptophyta > Pinopsida > Cupressales > Cupressaceae > Chamaecyparis > Chamaecyparis obtusa. Next base: position 1,017,431 of record BSBK01008900.1, on the reverse strand, counting down.
GCTTTGTAAAGATATCTGCAAGTTATTCTTTAGATGTAATGAATTCTAACTTCACTTGCTTCTCTTGCACTTGTTCTCTTAAGTAATGATACTTAATTGATATATGCTTTGTCTTAGAGAGCATCACTGGATTCTTTGAAATATTGATAACACTTGCGTTGTCATAGTATATAATCACCGGGTCAGTGATTACCTCATTCATTCCTTCCAACACTTGCTTGATATATGCAATGTTTGAGCAATTAGTAGCAGCAGCAACATACTCTGCTTTAGCTGTAGATTGAGAAATACAAGCCTGCTTTTTACTTGTCCAGGTTACAAGTCTTTCACCAAAGAAGAATGCTCCTCCGGTGGTGCTTTTTCTGTCATCCACATTTCTAGCCCAATAAACATTGGTATAGACCATCGGTTCAAACTTACCTTCCTTAGAATACCATAAACCATAATCCTCTATCTTTTTTAGGTATCTTAGGATCCTTTTAGTAGCAATCATGTGTGATTTTCTAGGATTAGTAGAAAATCTAGCAAAAATTCCCACAGCATGTGCTATATCTGGTCTATTGTGAACTACATACATTAGCTTACCAATCATGGATCGATAAAGTGTTTGGTTTACCTCTGTAGTTTCATCTTCCTTAGTCAGTTTACATCCAGTAGCCATTGGTGTTCCCACAGGTTTAGCATCTTCCATGCCAAATGTCTTCAAGACTTTCTTTATGTACTTGGACTGTGTGATGAATATCCCATCACTTTGCTGAATCACTTGTAATCCTAGAAAGAATTTAATCTCTCTGAACATAGACATTTCAAACTCATTCCTCATGTCATCAAAAAAAGATTTACATACATGATCTTGACCTCCAAAAATAATATCATCAACAAAAATTTTAGTAATAAGAATAGTGTCATCAGTATCACCTTTCATGTACAAATTGTTGTTTTCACTAGTTCTTACAAATCCAATACTTAACAAGTATGCAGCCTTTCAAACCAGGCTCTCGGTGCTTGCTTCAAACCATATAAAGCTTTGTGTAATCTACATACCTTGTTTCTATTGTCTGGATCAATGAATCCTTCAGGTTGTTCTATGTAGACCTCTTCTTCAAGTACACCATTCAGAAATGTTGACTTCACATCCATTTGATAAACCTTAAATTTCTTGTGTGCATCATATGCAAGTAGCATTCTAACTCCTTCTAGTCTAGCAACATTTGTCTCATCATAGTCAATGCCTTCTTCCCATGCATATCCCTTGCATACCAATCTTGCTTTATTTCTTGTCACTTCACCATTTTCATTTAGTTTGTTCCTGAATATCCATTTAGTACCGATAACATTTTTATCTTTAGGTCGGGGTACTAAGGACCAAGTTTTGTTCTTCTCTATTTGTTCTATTTCCTCTTTCATTGCATTAACCCATTCTTCATTCTCTAATGCAATTTTCACATTTTCTGGTTCAAATTCACAAACTAGACATGTACCTTGTCTTGCTTTGCTTCTTGTCTGCATGCCAGCTTGTCTATCTCCAATAATTTGTGTCTCAGGATGATGTCTTCTGACAAAACTAGCCAGTACTCAGTTTCTCCTTTCTTTTTCATCCTGTTTAGATTCATGTGCTTGCTCGGTAGCTCCATCTTGTTCGTCGATTTCCCTTTCCTGTTCCTCAGGGTTATTTTCCTATTGACCAGTTATCATAGGTTGTGACTTTAGTAGATAGTCAAGAAGTTCAATGTAAGTGAATCTACCATAGTCTTCTAGTTTCTTTCTAGCTTCCTCTGTGTTCTTGTCATCAAAATCATCAACACAGATATTAGTACTTTCAATTATCTTATTTGTAACCTTATTCAGACATTTGTATACTTTACTCTTAGTAGAATGCCCTAAGAATATTCCTTCATCCCCTTTAGAATCAAATTTCCCATTTCTCTCATCTTTTAGAATAAAACATTTGCTTCCAAAAATCCTGAAATAAATTATAGTAGGTTTGTGTCCAAACCATAGCTCAAAAGGTGTTCAGTTGGTGTCCTTCTTTAGTTGTACTCGGTTAAGCACATATATAGTTGTACTGATAGCTTCCCTCTAGTATGTCTGAGAAATATTCTTTTGCAGCATTAGTGTTCTTACACAATCAATGATTGACCGGTTCCTTCTTTCAGCAATCCCATTCTGATGAGGTGTTCTCGGTGCAGAGACCTATCTTTTGATACCATGCTCATTACAGAAATTAGTAAATTCATCAGAGATAAATTCACCTCCTTTATCAAATCTTAAGCATTTTAACTCTTTTCCAGTCTCTTTTTCTACCTTTGCCTTATACCACTTAAACATCTTAAATGCTTCATATTTTTCTTTTAATAACATAACTGTCATCAGTCTAGTATAGTCATAAAAAAAAAGAATAAAGTATCTATCACCATAATAACTCTGAGTTCTCATAGGACCATGTAGGTCAGTATGAACCAACTCAAGTATCTTCTTTGTTGAGTAGTCTTTGCTTTTAAAACTAGACTTATTCATCTTACCTTTCTGACATTCATGACACATAGCATGATCCAGTTTTGATAAGTTAGGCAACCCTCTAACTCTTTTCCTTTTACTAATCTTGATCATGTTATCAAAATTCACATGACATAACCTTTTATGCCACAACCATGCATCTTCATCCTTCATTAATAAAAAAGAAGATTGATCAATATCAAGATAAAATAGATTACCTCTAGATTGTGTACCGGTTCTAACAAGTCTTCCTCCATCATCATAGATTCTTACCTTTCTGCTCTCAAAAGCAAGTTAGTGGCCTGAGTTATTCAGTTGTGCCACACTTAAAAAATTATAGTTCAGTCCATCTACCTAGTATGCATTTTCACATTTTATTCTATCATTAATCATCAGTGAGCCTTTACCTCTTACCATACAGGGTGCATCATTTCCCATCCTTATAGATCCTCCATCATATTCATCAAGAAGATAAAATTTCTCTATATCACCAGTCATATGTTGTGTATAGCCACTGTCTATGATCTATGTATCATTTTTGCTTACTTTAGAGATCAGTGATGTTTCTTCATGTTTCTCTTCTTCCTCTGAATCATCTTTCATAGCAACAAATACTACTTCTACATCATCATCAGTGCCAGATTCAGATTCAAATTCTTTGGCTATGTAACATACCTTTTTCCCTTTGTCATAGCTATCTTAGTTATCTCTATTGTTGTGTCGGTAGCCTCTGTTGACTCTTCTCCCATAGCTTCCTTCGGATCGATCTTTGGATCTATCATCATCTTTCTTATTTGGACATCTAGCAGCGATGTGGCCAACTTCTTTACAATTAAAGCATGACAAAGGTAGCTTACCTCTATACCTTCCTTTACCCTTGGGTAATCTTCTGGCCATAAGAGCTTCAAGATCATCAAGTTCATCGTCGGTACCACTATCACTATCATTATTCTTACTATTCCTGCTACTAGACTTACCAATCTTCAAAGAGGACATGAAAGAGGATTCAACAGAAGGTACAACACTATTGTCAAAGTTATTCAATTTAAAGGTTGTAAGCTTACTGATCAGTGTGTCAAGAGTAAGGTTGGATGTAGCCCTTGTTTCATGATTTGCAGAGATCCTGATCGCATAAACTGGCAACAAAGTTCTGAGAATCTTGCTTATCACTGTTTCATCTTCAATAAATCCATCGGATTCTCTAATAGCATGTACTACCTCTTTTAGTCTATTTGTGTATTGCACAATGTTCTCACCTTCTTTCACCTTCATATCATCAAATCAACCTCTTAGGCTTTCTGCTCTGGCTCTCTTAACATTCGCATCTCCACTGTATATTTGAGTCAGTTTATCCCACATGGCTTTGGCAGTTGTGCATCCCTTAATGTCTTCAAATTTAGCATTGGTATAGGTAGCAACAAGTTCCATCATAGTAATATTGTGTTCATGCTTGTCCTTCAGTTGATCAAGTGTCAGGGGACCTGGTGTCGGTTCAATGTAGTCATTCTCCATCAGTTCTAGTGCAGAATTCCCAATTCTAGATATGTGCAACTTCATTCGGCTTTTCCATACTGCGAAGTTCTCTTTGTTCAGCTTTGGCACTTCACTCTTATTCTTCTTGAGACCTTTTTGTTGGAGTCCTTAAAACTCTGTTCTAAGCAACCATAGCTCTGATACCAATTGTTAGAATAATTAAGAGGGGGGGGGGAATCAGTTATCCAATGTCCCAAAACAATATGTATAATCCAAAATAAATTCTTCAACTTTTGCTACTCGGTAAACATAAAATACTTTCATTGTCTGTGTTTTTACCGATTGCTAGTTTAAAACTTATAGTAGTTATCGATCAAATCTAACATGTAATATGCAAAGTATGATAACAAAGAAATATCACAATCAACACATAACATAAGAGATTTAACGTGGAAACCCTGTGAAGGGAAAACCACCTGGGACTAACAACCCAAAAATGTTTACTCTTCTGAAGTGAGGTCGGTGAAGACCCAACCCTGTTAAAGGTTTACAAACACACTGTTAGGTGTGACCTTGTTAGAGGATTTTAGACCAAAAGTTATCATCCAACCAACAGTCACTCTGGGGTTGACGGGATAACAAATGTTCACTCTATGAATGAAACATCAAAAAGACTTTCTTAGTCCACTCGGTTAAGATATTTGACTATGTACAATGGTTAAATATGTAATAGTAGATAATCTGCCTTGAAACAACTTTAATTGCAGTTTATAGATCAATGTTCATCTCATTCAAATCTTTCTGATCAATATATCACTTCAAATTCAATACTATATCAACTTACTATCAGTCGGTAATTACCCTCTATAGCTCATTAATTGTTCTATAGTTTGGTTCTCACTAATCGGTATGATCAGAATGCATGAAAACTCCTTCGTGATTTAATTCTACAATATCTTCTTCTTCCGGTGTCTTTCAACAATGAAACCAATGTCTCTTATATAGATGAGTAAATCATTTTCTTTTTGTCCATCAGATTTTGCCACTTAATCTTATTCATTGATTTTTTTGCTCTAACCTTCTTCGGCTAATGTGTCAGTAACACATTTCAATCTACTCCATTAGATCCTTCTTGAATTATGTTAGCCATCGATCTTCATAACAAACCTTATCTGTTACCTCGATTTCATACACTTTACAGCTCGTCACTTTATCGGCTAAACTAATCATATAATTCTTTTCTATTTTGCTCGGTTAACAAATAAATGTGTCAGTGAAACATAGGCTCGGTTAACACTACGTTTGGTATACACTACACTACGTTGGTGTATATTGGAATGCTTTATTTACCGACAACACTACTTTGTGTCTTTCAACTCTATTCTTCATCATAGATGAATGAAACATAATAAAGTCAATATCATCAAGTCATGGACTCATCAACAAGTTACTTAGTGTATTCCTTATCCTCATCTGATATATACATCTTCTTCATGTAGATATTTTTTTTCTTCATCTCTTTCACCTTTCTTCAGATGTGTCAGTATAGTAACTTACAAGATAAGTATTGTCAAGCTAGTTGACATCAATGACAACATAATACTGATTTAATCATCTTGCATATCTAATCAACAACTCCTTAGTGATCTTAAATCATAGATTCTTCATTTAGTGTTCTAAATCAGTTGTAGTTCATCAAATATGATGATACTAAAGAAGGATATGAAGTTGTTTATGTTGTTGTAAAGGAAGACTCAAATGAAGAAAAAGTATGACAGTGAAAAGGCACTTATTTCTCATGTAAGTAAAGCTTACCCATGGATTATTGATAGTAGATGTTCATATCATATGACTGGTGACATTGATAAGTTTGAGAATCTAGAAGAGTATGATGGAGGATTTGCCATATTTGGCAATGATGCTCCATGTCCTGTTAAAGGTAAAGGATCCACTATATTGAATGAGAAGATGCAATGTAATGATGTATATTGGGCTAAAGGTTTAAACTATAATCTGTTAAGTGTTGCAAAATTGAACAATATTAGCCATCGACTAGAATTTCAAAATAAAAAGGTAAGATTTATGGTACAGATGGAGATCTAATTGGAATTGGTGAACAATCAAAAGGTAATTTATTTTTTCTTGATACTACTGCTAAGAGTTTCTTATTTGTTAAAGTTGAAGATGTATGGTTATGGCATAAAAGTCTCTATCATGCAAATTTTGATAACATGATTAAGGTGAGAAAAAAAAATAGAGTTAGAGGTATACCAAAACTAAGTAAACTTGACAAAGTGATGTGTAAAGAATGTTAGATTGGTAAGATGACCAAATCAAGTTTCTCAAGTAAATATTACTCTACCAATGGTATTTTGGAATTAGTTCATACTGACCTTTGTGGTCTTGTGAGAATTTAAAGCTATTATGGAGATCGATATTTCATTTTGTTTATTGATGATTAATTCAAGAATGATGCATGTAATGTTTCTAAAAGAGAAGTCTGATGCATTCCAAATGTTCAAGTGGTATAAAGCTAGAGTTGAAAAGGAAATAGGTAAACAATTGAAATGTTTAAGATTAGATAGAGGGGGTGAATTTATCTCTGATGAATCTACTATCTTCTACAACTAAAATAGAATCAAAAGACAAGTATCTGCATCGAGGACTCCACAACAAAATGGTATAGTTGAGAGAAGGAATAGATCTATAGTTGACTGTGCTAGAACACTGTTGATTGACAAAGAAGTTGCACAAACATTTTGGAGAGAATCCATAAGCACTATTGTCTACACACTCAACCAAGTATAGTTGAAGAAAGGAACCAACAAGACCCCTTACTGATTAACTCTTTCATATCCCATTGTGAAACATATCCATTGCAATATTCTCACATTGACTTATTGTATTGTTCTCAACACATTCATCACAAAAGCATGATTTATCTCTTACTTGAATCAATTGTGGCTTGTGGTGTCCTGAAGTCATCACTTGATGTAAACTTATAATACCAACAATTGATTGACAATTGTAAGGATTAGATTGATCAATATCTACATTACAAATATGAGATTGTTAGATAAACAATTGTGATAAAGGTGAAATGTACTTCATGATATTTTAAAAGAATTTGAGTTCAAATTTTTTTACCTTTCACTTTCCAAAAATAACGTTTGTTGTATTTTGTGTCCCAACTAGCAAAATGAGTTCGACACCATTTAACTATTTTATTTGAATTCTCTATCATGTTACCTACATAGAAGAAACTTTTTAGATTAAAGAAAATGAAAATTGAAGAATGTACTTACACATCAAACACTGAACACCATTTGTACCTTCAAGTTCATGTTGCTAGAGTGCACACTTCACACATGCTCCTACTCCACCATGCTCTCCTTTTCTATGTCCACTTTCAAAGAACTTCCAAAGAAACTTAACATTGTGTCTCACATGTTGCATGAATAACTAATTAAAGGCTTTTGTAGACTTAAATTGTCCTGTATAATAAAGTTGTAGACAGACATGTATAAATGATCATTTTTAATAAAATTTATATAGTTTAAAATTATGCATATACTGGAATTGAATAAGATAATGTACTTACCTGCACAACCATAAAACCAAATCCAGTGTGGTCAAGCATTTATCCCGCGATTTAAATGATCTTAAAAAAAAATTCCAAAACAATGAACCACATAGCTCCTATCATGTACCCTATCATCACTGATATATAAATGTACCTCCTTGATGATAATGTGTTCATTTCGATCAATACTTTCTACCTCATCCAAATCAAATTGTGCATGTATATAGGTCACTTGCACAAATATTGCAACTTGTTTAGAATGATAATATTGAGATTAGAGCTCTAATTAAGGGGAAAATGTGTAGTTATCAGAAAAATCTACAATTGAAAGAATACAACCAGGTGGAAAACAATTTTTGGAATCAAAAAAATTATTTAGCTTGCCATCATGCACCATGAAAATGTTGGATATGTCGATAAATCATAGTTCAAAATTTGTTCATAAACTCAAGGTAGGGAAATTCACTCTCCTTCAATGCAAGTTTTTGGGATTCCTCTCCTATCTTGGTTTGGTATGTCTCATATTTAAATCTCTTCCACAAAAATGGTGTTGAAACATCAATATTCTCAATTTGCAATGGAAATTTTTGCAAATGTCCACAATCAATGCATTCACTTATATACACTGGATATTGAATTCATCTGAATCATCTGGTATATCACATAGAATGGACTTCACAAATTATGTCATACTTTCAGGGACAATCATATATTAATTAAGTACTACCATAACTTTTTTATATGATTGCAAGTATAGATATGATTTCAACAACAACAATTTTCATGAAGCTTATCTATGCGTACAAAGCAAGGGTTGCAACATCTCAAATATTCTCTAACCTATTTTCACATCTAGAATTTCTTGCTTGAATGCTTCAAATAGTTCACTTTGTGTTCCATCTATAAAATGTTTTGGATGTTCAACTTGTATACCAGTTTCTTCATCTTTCAACTTTAGAGTGTCTTTTCTATGGGAAGTAACACGAGAGTTTCTTATCCAATATTCAATGACACGTGTTCTTACATCTTCAATAATTCTATCTTTTCGAGGAAGTCTACAATTATGTACCAAGTTCTTTTCAATGTTCAAATCTAACATATTTCTCCTCCTAATGTATCTTTGAATAGTTCTTCTAGATACATTTAGTAATTTAGAAATTGCTTTAACTTACATCCCATGTGTCAACTTCTTACTGGAGATCATAGTCATCAACGCTCTATGAGTAGCAACTGAATTAGGTTCTTGATCTATTTTATTAACAAGTTTCAATACATCTTGTAAATTTTTAATTACTATTTCTTTTTCTTGACCTCCCATGCTTTTCTTATTATCAACACCCAACAACTCCAAAAATGGAGTCATTTCTCTTTTCCTGAATAACTTGGCAAATAATTGTGCTCTTCCCACCACAGATTTATTCTCAAAATATTAATTTAACATATTTTTGAGTTGCAATTTAATAGTGCTTTTAGGTACCATGTGTTCGGATGTAATTTGATTAAAAAGTGATTCCTCATTCATCTCCATCAAATTTTGGATTGTAGAAACAATATTTGTACCTCGACTACTACCAATTTCCTCCCCTACTTGAGTTGCATCTTCTTCAACATCAATAGGTTCTTCTTCAACATCGACCAATTTCTCTTCATTACATTTTGTATGACCTTTCATTTTTTCATCCCTTTTGCGATCACATTTCTTTGATCCATTCCTTTTATTTCCCATTGCACAAAGTATAGCAAGAAAATTTCACTTTAATACTCCTTGATAAAAAGACCACCTTCACACTCCTTCAGAAAAAAATTGCCTTTGTATTCCTTTGCAAAAATACCTTTTTTGAACTCAAAGCATTTCACTTATTAAAATAAAAGTAATTTTTGATTTTCTAAAATTCTAAAAAACTAATTTATTATATATGTGGTTGAAGGGGTGGGTCTCTCACACAACCGCTCGTGTGGATGCCAACTCCTAGTGGAGTTTGACCAAGTGGGATTCGATCAAATCCCATTCAATCAAGTCCTACTCGACCGAACTATGTGATGTGGCATGCCATGTGGCAACCAGACCCCAAGTAAACTATAGAATTGCAGAAGTTTCAACTTGTATAGCTTCTTTTACAATAAAAATAAATAATTTAAAAAAATTAAAAATACCCTTTTGTAGAGCTCATAATTAGAATTTGGAATATATAATTTTTATAGTATTTTGATTAAAAAAAGTTGATCAAATTTACTAAATACTGCAAGTGGGTATATTGAGTTTCGAGGAAGACGTTATTCAGAAAATAAAAAAAAATAGCAAATCAAATCAGGAAAATTAAAAAATTATATACAACACTAGAGGAGAGAGTCCTCTTCAAGAATATATAATTATTTTTT